>JARYHS010006238.1:0-22081 GCA_031002005.1 Vandiemenella viatica
TTGCTCCTTGCGGAGTTTACACAGAGGCGGCGAGGCAACGGCGCGCCCCTTTGAGGTCCGCGCCCCGTCTCTTCGAAGTCTCTAGGGGCGCACCCAAATAGCTAAGAACTGTAAGTTTTTAACGAACGAAAAAAATCGGTATGTGGATTTTTTTTATTAATGGGGTATTTAACCCATTAATATTATTAATTTTTTCTCACACTTACAGCCGAAATGGCGCCCCTAAATTTTAGCGCCCCGGGCAAATGCCCGGTTTGCCCCCCCCCTAGAGCGGGCCCTGACAAAAGCGGGAAGGATCCATCATGAAATTTGGTGTAGGAAAAACGATTCTTCTGGTAACGACTGTATTTCAATCTAACTATCTATATTGTCAGATGGTATATCTCGAGAATTAAGGGAGATATCATAATAGCTTATTCTTCAGGTGTGATTTGTCGCATTGAACTGCAGTAGTGTTCGTTTAACAGAATTTACGAAATTATTTTTCTGGTCCTGGTCTCATTTCATTTTGAAATAGTACATCTCGAGAAATAAGCAAGATATAGATAAATTTTATTCTTTTTTCTCATTGTGGCTCGTCAAGTTGCATAAGTATCCAGCATCAAATTTAGGTGAGAATTTCTTCAGTTGCAGGTCACTTTTGAACCTAACCATCTCAATTTTCAAATCGTATATCTCGAAAACTAAGCGAGATATCAAAACATCTTATTCCCCACTTGCGTTTTCTGTCTTTGAGCTACAGCAGAATCTGTAATCAGAGGATATGTTTTTTCTGGTCCTGGCCGCTTTTCTATTTTAAAACAGTACATCTCGAAATCTAAGTGAGATACAGAAAAATTTTATTCTTCACTTAAAATTTTTTCGTCGTGTTGCAGAAGATTCCATCATTAGATATAACTAAAAAGATTTTCTGTTCCAGACCGCATTTTAACCTAACCTTCTCGATGTTCAATTAGTATAACTGGTAATCTAAGGTAGATTTAAATAGATCTTATTCCTCACTTGCGATTTGTCTCTTTGATCTATTGTAGAATCCGTCATCAGACTTTACGAAATGTATTTTTTCTGGTCATGGCGGCTTTTCTAATTTAAATAGTACATCTCGAGAACTAAGACAGATATAGACATTTTTTTTCTTAAGTTTCGATTTGTCTCATCGAGTTGCATAGGAATCCATCATAAAATATGACGTAGGCGAAAAAATTTCTTCTGTTCTAGACCGCATTTCAACCTAACCATTCCACTTCTGATGTACGATATCTCGAGAAATAAGCGAGATATCGAAAAAATATTATTGTTCATTTTCGATTTGTCTCGTGAAATCACATATCAATCCATCCCCAAATTTTCAGGTTTTTTTTTTTTTTCCTGTCCAGACCTCATTTCAACTTGTGATATAGTATCTGGAGAACTAAGTGAGATATCAAAAAAAAAATATTATTTACTTTCTACTTGTCTCGTCTAATTACATAAGAATGGAATATCAATTGGCGGTACTACGGTGATCCTAGAATCCCTATCGCGAATCTCGAAGCAGTCGCTGACAAAGAAATAACAAGATTCGCGAGGACACATCGAGGCAGACCGCGGCAGATTGCGATAGTTCTATTATTACTGCTTTGGCTTTACGTCTTGTCTACGTTGATATCATTAGAGGCGGGGAAGGGTTGGGAGCGAGGAAAGAGGACTAATTCGACCATGGCGCTTTGAGATAGTCGGGTGAGGATTCGAGCCTGCGTCCTCCAGAATGCAAAGTAGCTTACTGCTTGGATGGACAGTTGAATGCAGAAGTTGCATCTTAAATATTCCTTAGCGTAGAGAAGTGCAGAATGGAATGCATTAGTAGAGGCAGTTCACAGTGAAACTAACCGACGGTAATGATAAGCAGTATAGACACAGCAGCGGTCAATACGAGGTATAAGCAACGAGAGACTAAACAGGCATTTGCAAGCCACATGAATTCAAGCAGTGACGGATTGGAGAATTAGACAGATATAAGTGGGCTTCTTCTGAAATTGGTGAACCAGACATGTATATAAGTTCTGGATAGGAGATAGCGTACAAATCTCTTGTGCGTCCACATTTGGACTATTGTTGTGCCATTTGGGATCCGTTTCGTAAGGGGTTGATCGAAAGTATAGAGAAAGTACAGAGAAGAGCCGCTCGATTCGTGACCGCTTGCTACAGTCCTTATGGAAGCGTCACAGAACTGATTAGTAGACCAGGCTGGGAATCTCTGGTAGATAGACGACGCACGTTTCGTTTAAACTTATTGGTAAACGTGTGTATTCCCACTTTCACTTACGAGTGTAGTGAAATACTTCGTCCACCAACCTATTTGAGCCGGAATGACAGGAAAGATAAGATTAGAGAAATAAGGTGCCGCAATGATTCTTACATGAATTCTTTTTTCCCTCGTACCATTAGGGATTGGAATGCACAACAAAGAGATTAGCTTTGGTGCTGAGCACTCTCTGCCACCCGCAATTTTGTTAATTGCAGAGTATATATGTAGATGTAAGTTGGAGGGATTGGTGGAATAGTGGGCTTAAGATACTCTACGTTCATAAATGTGTAGATGGATGTATTTGCGGCATCATGTAAAAAGTGCGAAACTGATTTTGAGGTGGTTTCCACGATTTGAAACCTTATTTAACAAACATTTTACGTCAGTAGTAGATAAATTAGGCATAGAAAAGCAATCCCCACATAGTGCTCTAAGGCTTCTTGAGACTGCTTTCCCAAATAGCTTTGTGGAGATGAAATTGCCACCAGTAACAGTCTCAGAAATAAATAAACTCATTAAACAATTAAAACCTAAAAATTCTTCCAACTATGACAATATTTCAAGTAAATTACTGAAAAGATGTTCAGACTGTATCAGTCATGTACTTGCTCACATTTGTAATGAATCCTTAATACAAGGTGTTTTTCCCGATAGACTAAAATATGCTGTTGTAAAACCATTATTTAAAAAAGGAGAAGTAACATGTGTAGACAACTATCGTCCCATTTCATTACTTTCAACATTCTCAAAGGTTTTTGAAAAAGTCATGTATAGAAGAGTAATAAAATATGTTACACACTATAATATCCTAACTAATTCACAATTTGGGTTCAAAAAAGGATCATCCATAGAAGTGGCTATATATTCATTTTTAAATAACACATTTGAGGAACTGAATAATAAAATGAATCCTGTAGGAATATTTTGTGATCTTGCAAAAGCATTTGACTGTGTAAATCATGAATTACTTTTGAAAAAAATGGAATACTATGGTATTTTTGGGACCGCAGGTAAATGGTTTAAATCATACATTGAAAGCCGAATGCAAAAAGTTTCAATTTTTGATTCTAAAATAAGTAAAGATGCTTCATCAGACTGGGAGAAAATAAAACATGGAATTCCACAAGGCTCTGTCTTAGGTCCCCTCCTCTTTCTGTTATACATCAATGACCTTCCTGGAAATTTATCCGACGAAGTTAAGAGTGTTTTATTTGCAGATGACACTAACCTTACTGTGCGTAAAACACCAAACAGTACTATAGAATTTAATGTAAATGAAGTACTTAGAGTAGTAGCAAATTGGTTTAAGGCAAATTCATTAAAATTAAATTTTGAAAAAACACATTATATTAGGTTTAAAACAAAAAACTATGCACAGCCAGATATATGTATAAACTATAAAAACAACACAATCTTAGAAACAGAGAGTATAAAATTTCTTGGTATTAAAATAGATCAGAAACTGTGTTGGCATGATCATATCACTACACTACTGGCAAAGTTAAGTAGTGCCACCTTTGCAATACGAACACTTTCTCTAACAGCAGATCTAGACTTAATGAAACAGGTGTACTACTCATATTTTCATTCAGTAATGTCATATGGCATAATTTTTTGGGGAAACTCTTCACAAAGTAAAAAAGTTTTCATAGCACAGAAAAGAGCTATTAGGTTTCTGTGTAGGGTAAAACCAAGAACTTCTTGCAGACAACTCTTTAAGAAACTGAATATTCTTACAATGTATTCTCAGTATATATATTCTCTCATGAGCTTTGTCATAGAAAATTTTAACCTGTTTACACCTAATTCACAGGTACACAGTTTCAATACAAGAAACAGAAATAACTTGCATAAAACACAAACATCTCTGTCATTAGTACAAAGAGGAGTTAATTATTCTGGGATACATCTGTTTAATAAACTACCTAATCGTATAAAACAGCTTTCAGATAATAAAGATGTATTCAAACAAAAACTTAGAGATTATCTTATTGGCAACTCCTTCTACTCCATTCAAGAATTTGAAGAAAATAATTAATTGTACTCATTATGACGTTTGCAAAACTCAGTTGCAAAAATGTATGTTTATTATTATTTCTTGTATTTGTAAAATATGTATATATTTACTATGATATGACTCATATTA
The DNA here is from genome assembly GCA_031002005.1 of Vandiemenella viatica. Classification (NCBI taxonomy): domain Eukaryota; kingdom Metazoa; phylum Arthropoda; class Insecta; order Orthoptera; family Morabidae; genus Vandiemenella; species Vandiemenella viatica. Next base: position 4,434 of record JARYHS010006238.1, read on the forward strand.
TGTGTATATGTATCAACAATGACATGTTTCACATCCCAGAGGTATTTCCTCAGCAGGGATCCATGGAACAAGATTGATAAATAAATAAATATGGACTAGCATAAAGTTTGCTCCATGTCTATTGTCTCAAGGGAATGGGAAGTGGTAATATGTTCGTAACCTCAAAAGATATCCACCACAGATATTGTATGCAGTAAAACACTGCACACTCTGCCAAAGATAAACACTAAAGAAGTCGTAACAACATTGTCGAAGTGCATTTTTTTTGTGCTATTACATATTATTAATTTCAGTGATCGCTGTTATTTGATGGACCTCGTTAATTCACTTCCTTATTCTCCTCAAATGCAACCATGTCATCATATTTGGTGCTGTAGAATATGTATAGACACTAATGATTCAAGTTATTATCCATCTCCACATTAATTAAATTAGTGTATAAAGTTACCTAAGTAAATTTTGTAACATAGGATATTATTATTCTTTTCTGTTTTTATTCCGAATTTGTGGCCCCAAATTCATTCATTAACTTATTCGTTTTATGTGTTATTACATTAAATATAATTAAAAACATCTTTAATCATCAACAATGATGACTTATTGTATCGATCTTACAAAATGTTAATAACTTAATAATAACCTCAGCAAAAAATTGGTGTCCTTTGCATTCTGTTAATTTTTATGTTGCCTTTTTGTTATTCGTATAGCTTTGGCTAATTTTCTGAGAGCCTTCAGAAACTTTGATCATTTCTTTCTTAAATCTTCTGATATATAGTACGTCAAAATATATGGAAAAAGTAAATCAAACCTTTAAGAGAGCTGGATGAATAAGAAGGTAGTCAGCATTCTGGAAATGTTTAATTAACATAACATTTGGGGTTTTTCTACCAACGTGGTCAAAGCTACAAGCAAATTATAAACTGAAACATTTATTTATGGATTATTATGCCATGTCAGTATAACTTCCAAGTTGCTACCATATTTTAACATATTTTCAGTCAGTAATTACTATTTGGTGTGGTTCAAATGATGCGAATGAATTAGATTATATTAATGTAAAAGTGCAATTAACAATATTTAGAATAGTTGGAAAGTAATTTTGTAATAGCTGATTGTTTTTGTTTGCAACAGCCCTAAAATCCAGGTCCCTACTAATTATAATCTTTTAAATTAACTATCTTTGTGTCTATAGAGATATGCAATGTTTAATTGAATTTGTATATTTTTGCTATGAATGTGTAGTGTTTTAATGGATGGGAATGGTTTAAATAAACTAAAATTTGAATAAAAACAGTATAATGTCTGAAATTTTAATTAATAGGCTGTAATTAAGAATATTGTGTAAGCTATAATGTTTTCAATGGGATTTTTAATGTTTAGAATCGTTTGCTTTCGTCAGTTTGATTTTTAAATCCTTGCTTCCCAATTTCAATTAAAAGTGTTTTTCTGTGACTTTAAGTAATCTAACATCTGGATATTGTGGGCCATTTCCTCAATTGCGATTGGATCAATTTTATGAATAATTTTAACGCCAATGCAATTGAAATTGTTGTTTATTTTTCGAACGCGTTTCGCTTCATTTGCGAAGCATCTTCAGCGGTTCTGTCTGTGGGTATTTATACATATAATTACATTTGTTCTATTTTACAATTGAAACATGAAAATTGTGGGTTAAAGATTTAAGCTTACTTACATATTTCTTTGGTCACATATGCTTATAATTGAACAGTCTTTCAGCATCAGTTATGTTTATAACTGCAGTATATATTATTACACAAGTTGGTTGCATTTTAGCGATTATTTGCGTAGCACTGTAATACATTGAGTTCTGATGTCTTACGTTAGTTACTGTACATCGCTGATTAGCAGGTTTGTTTACCGTTTGTCTTCTGTTTTACTCGGTGGATGGCGCGCTTTTAAATATGTGCTCGTGCTTAGTTTGGTGTATTATTATTATTGGCTGTGTCCTTTTGTGGTGTATGGTTGTGTTTATTATTTGTTTTTGAGTACTGTGTATAGTGTTGGGTCCGTCAGGTTCGTGTATTCGTTTATTATGTTCTTTTCTTCTGCCAGTGCTTTGTGGATGTGGTAGTTTTCCTGAAATGTTAGTAGTTGTGGTTTGCTGTTATTAATGGTTAGTATTTGCATGTCTGACTCTATGTTTGTGGGCTGGTGATTATGTTCTAGTAGGTGTTCTGCGAATGTTGAGTGGTTATTGTATGTTAGTGCTCTTAAATGTTCCTTATAAATTAAGTAATCTTATGCAAGTTTTAACTGTTTATATAAAATTTAAAAAACACAAAGTTCCGGGTAGTTTCACATTTCGATTGTTGACAGCTCTCTTTATTAAAAATCTGCGAGATGATAGATTTTATCACAGTAAAAGGATCTGCAGCTAAAGCACATTTCGTCTGAATTTTTGGAGTTGATTAACTAGGCAACTGTTCCATATCAACTACGAGAAATTACAGGTGGATTCCACGTAATTTTGAAAAGTTTTCTTCGAGTTGGTCAACTGAGAGACTGCTCAAACCTAGACGACAATTGAAGGAAATACGCGAACAACTTTTTCGGCAGTTTTGATAGAGAACTCTGTTTTGCGTGAATGTTACCCCTGCTAGCGCTAACTTGTCTGATGTAATACGTGACACGTGAAGTCGTTTGGCGTTTATCTGTACCGCTGAACAGAACAATGGACAGTTTATGCTTCAGCGTAAAGCTTCGTACTGACAAGAGTCTGTTTATGGAATTACTGAGAACCGTGCTCGAGTTAAATTCCGTTTCAAAGTGTCTTCAACAGGAGAGAGCATGACGCAATGCTTGCTTCTAACTCTATTCTAGCAGTTTCTTTAAGTCGCCAGACTTTCAACTTTTCGTAATGGCGAATTTCTATATTTGCCCTCAATTATTCCACAGATTTATATCACGTATCACGCGGTTTGCTATTTCAATCATAAGTTTCTCCAACGATCGATAATTACGTACATTCTTTTCCTGTCTGAGTTACTATATTGCAGCGCTCCGATTCTTTTTTTTTTTTTTTTTTACTTGTGGCTTTACGGATCGTCGACGTCGAGGTCATTAGAGGCGGGATGGGACTGGAGACAAGTAACGGGAAGGAATTCGGCCATGGCTTTTTGTAGGAAACATCCCGGCATTCGCCTGGAGTGATTTGGAGCATCCATGGAAAACTCAAATTTGGATGCTCGGACGGGGAATCGAACCGCCGTCCTCCCGAATGCGAGGCCAGAGCGCGCTCCAATTCTGTTTTGAGAGATTATAATCTATATCTATAAAACGAAAACCGGACATATTGGTCATATAAAAACTCGAAAACTACGGGGCAGATTTCGATGGAGTTTTCACCGTTTTATAGCTTAGAATCTTAATTAACTTGTCTGGAATGTCTTATGTTTCAACGTTAAATAATGTAGGATCATTAAATGAAATTCTGAACGTATGGTGAGAAATTCCATAGGAGGAATCACTAGATGCCGTATACTCCGCACTAAACATACAACACATTACACAATGTCTCTGACCATAGCCTTTAATTAAAGCAATAAGATAACTTATAGTAATAACTATTTTGCACACTAAACAAAACTTTAAGTATTCTTTCATTTAATTCGATATATTCAATTTTTAAAAACCATAACTTGAAGTATTCTTTCCTTTAATTCGGGATATTCAATTTTTAAACGACATAAAAACAAGAGATTTTCTTTAAGCACGATCTCTGGCCTTCAGCATTAGTCTCCTGTTTACGATAATATTATTCCGGATTCACTTTGATATTTTATCTGCAGAGTGAAAGCATCTGGCGTTTCGAGCAACAAGTATATCCATTCACTTCGCAATTGAATCAAACGTGAGTTTTTAACATAATCTAGGGTTATTCAGTAATGTAGTAATGAAATTTCTTAACCAAATTATCGAAGCTTGATATACATGAATCTTTTCGGACGAATGAAAATAGTATACGTGCAAATAAACTTCAGCCCACCTGTTTCTTGGTAGGGGGCGGGTGAATGTAAGTTTGCTTTAATTCCGAAAAAGTTTGCGCGTATTTTACGAAACTTTGTACAAATGTTTTGCGGGAATAAAAATAGGGTACGGTTAAAAATCTACGCCAACTATACGGGGCAACACCGGGAACTCCGCTAGTTATTAATAAAAGTAGTTGAACAGTAAAGCCATAAGCCATACCGAACCTATCAGGCAATTAAATCAAATTTTACTTGATTTATTTATGGTCGTAAAGTCCGATTGTGAGTTATCTTCTACACATTCTTTGCTTTGTCTTTTCTAATATTCCTCTACCTCTAAGTGAGGAAATAAAGGAGCATCCATAAAGCACGTAGCTACAATTTGGCCTCCTGTTATTATCTTGAAATTTTGTTCCTATGATTTTTCTTAAAATTTTTCTTTCTTTTAATTCCAGTTGTTCTATCTGCCTTTTATTTTTTTTTTTTTTACAATCCATTATTAGGTTCTTTGGATGATTTAATTACTTCTCGTCCTGTTAACGTTCGCCATATTAGGTTCTTCGGTGGTTTAATTTATATATATAGATTAATTAAAAAGTCCACCAGAAGGTTATGTTGAAGATTTGTTTATTTGCTCAAAACGAAGTCAGCGATATTCACAAGCATAGTTACAAAACAGAGATGCACTTCTGAGCCGTCGCAAATAAAATCTCTGTGAACTCAACTTGAAAAACTAACTGGATGAATCTCTCTGAAAACTGAATGAATGAATGACTCTGTCCAGCCGATCTGTTTATATAGTCTCTATCGAAATTACGAGAATTCTTCAAAGGCATCCGCCCTATATTTCTCGAACATTAACAATCACTCAAACAATCAAATATATTAAAAACAATCGGAATTAATACAAAATTACTTAACAACATTACAAAATCATCAGAAATGGTAATTAGAGATACTTAAATACAAAATTATTTGCAGAAATCATCTCAAACTGTAGAAAATTGTCCTGTAGACATCATAACTTGCATTAATACATGGAATTACAAACATTTAAGAAATTCTCTTGCACCATTCGGTTCTTAAACATATTAAATGGACTTTAAATAATTTTCTTTCATAAAACAAAGTCTATGTACACTGATTTACAAGAAATTACAAAACAAACATACCAGATCATATTCAAGCAAACTTTAGCTCACTACAAATACTTCATACAATACAATACTATTCAAAATTCAGGTATGAGGGCTGTTACACCATCTTTCTCTCTTCACGCTTAGCCAAAAATCAACAAAGGAGGTATAATTTTAAGAATTAACTTCACCGCTTTGATGACGTCATTAGTTAAGAAAGAGATTTTTAGAAATTAAACCAATAGATAGGAAATTATGCACAATTTGCGTACGTCTTGCGATAGTTCAGAGTCTAGCTGCTAGGCAGCGCTGGCGTCGATAAGGAGTGATCGCATTACCGCTAGATAGAAGCACTACACATCACAGAGATACTGATAAGCTGTGTGTGTGTGTGTGTGTGTGTTTTCTGGAGCGAACAGCTTTTCTGATATTTTTGTTTCTGTTCGGGAAACATTTCATAATTTCTTATTTTTTCGTAAGTCGTTGCTACTTATTTATTTCAGTTGACAGATAAACAATTTCTGCAAATGAACCGGCGGGTGGGGGGTGGGGGTGGGGGGAGGGAATCTTCTCCATTACCCCAAAATTGGTACTGACGTGATGAAATTTGGATTAACTGCTTCCTTATAATGTCCTCTTCACGTTTTGTACACTCTTTTCCGGAAAATTCGCCACCAATTAAATTAAAAATGCTGAAATATGACATTGAAGCGCAGCTAATAGATGCCGGCGGCACTGCGAAATCAATGATAATCTTTTGAATTGTTGGTTTCATTCATTGTTGTAATATTTTCTTGCCGTTTTAGCTTCACTCCGTTGTAAAACGTCGCATGAAATTAACAGATACAAAATATTTATCCGAAATGCAATTCAACGAGGTTCGCCATCTTACAATCGATATAAGCAGTCAGAGATAATCGATTGCTTACATTGTAAACAAATGCGCCGTTTCCGAGATGGATGCCGCAGAACGAATTTCCCATAATTTTTTTACACCTGGTCCAGGCCGAATTTCATCCTAACCACGATCACTATGACAAAACGAACCTATTTAGGTTGATATGATCCCTGTACCGATATTTCTTGTCATATTGGCAGTGCTGATAACATTTCGCCGTTGGGGAGCGTCGCACATTTCGGCATTTTTAATTTAATTCGTAGCCACTTTTCCGGAAAGCGAGGGTGCAAAACGTGAAGAGAACATTAAAGGAAGCAGTTAATCCAAATTTCAACAGGTCAGTGACAGTTTTGGCATGGTGGAGAATATCCCCTCCCATCTGAGCCCGTTTTTCTTTGATGCTATTTCAAACCACTAACCTCGCTATTCATCGTATATAATTTTCGCACCTGTCATGTAGTACACCATATCAGAGATTGTGAATAACTTTGTCACTTATCCTTTCCATACAGTATTTTCTCAGTTAGCCTTAGTTACCAAATCCAAGGTCGTTCGGAATATCACTAAGAGGGAACTATATTAATTTTGTCATCCAACCTGTATTGGTAATTTTTGGTTGAAAGTCTGATGTCAATATTGAAAGTTTTTCTGGAATAAAATTGAAGTAAAATGCACCTTAAACTTTCTCGTAAAAGTAACTTTTTCATCACAGTTGTGAGAGTTAGCCACTCTAGCCAGCGAGTAATACTTGGCGACCGACTAAACTGTAATTTTCCAGTCTATAAAACCTCAGAGCATATCACTCCCGGCAACCTCACATATTACCTCACGTCGGAACAATCTGAACATTGTAACCAACGAGTAACATTACCTGACCGATGTAAGCCATGTCTAAAATACAGACACCGCGATTAACTATACAGTGTCTTTCTGGGTGGAATGAAATAATATACTATATAATACAGTTAAAACAAGAAGGTTTGTGGACATTTACAAAGGGATATGGACAAAAGTAGTTGACTAGTTTGACCTGGAAGGAAGGTTAATCGAAAAAGAGTACGCTTATAAGGTACGATTTAAGAAAAGTGGAGAGTTTTTATGGTGGTGAAGGCATAAAATGTAAATATTTTGACATACCATTATAACTCTCAATCTATTGTATATGACCTGTTGCACCCTCTCCAACTTCAATAGGTGTCTATGTGTGGTCAAAGATAAGTGGTAGCTGTAGTAAAACGAACAGTAACAACACGACATGAACACAAACAATAATGGCCTAGTCTAATGTATACGTCATATTGATACGAGCGTTTACTAAAAATTAATTTTTTAGTAGTTTTGAAAGTATTTTTTGAATTCGGCTTTTTATTAAATCGTTTTTTTATACTATTTGTGTCCTCGCATGTAGGTACAATTATTAGTCTATAATAGGCTTGGTCCACTAAGAGTAGATCGGATGAACTGCAGTTTTTAATAACAAATCATGCTAAGGAAATAACGTAAAAAAATATTTTTTATAAAATATAAAGATTATTGGACCAACCAAAACAGAAGAAGGCTACGGACTAAAGTCAAACAAAACAGTAGAGTCCCACTCAAACATGGCCAACGAAATGGCCAGAAAACATGGCCAGAAAACGCAGACTAAAATTCTACGGTCACATCTACAGGATGCCAGATCGCAGATTAACCAAGCAGATATTCAAACTCATGCAACCATTAAAAATGTCTAACAGTTGGTTCGATAAAGTAAGACAAGACTTGGAAAGAGCTAAAATCAAGAGCTCAGAGATCCTAGATCGCAAAATCTTCAGATAAAAAATACACGACTGGGTGGTCGTGCCAGAAACCAAAGCCAAGAAGACCGGCACAACATGGACAGAAGAGAGAAAACTTGCCTTCAGTAAACGGATGCGAGAATACTGGAATGGCAACAGAAACTCAGACAGAAAATGACTACGTTTTGCGTGATCTGTATAGGTCCATGCGCATAAAATAAATAAATAAAGATTATTATTATTTTTCGAAAATAAATTCTGCAAAATTAGGCACTCAGTAACGTGACCGCGAACGCCAATCAGAAAGCATTACGTCACGCCCTGCGAAACTCCATAGTAATTGTTGACATTTTTGCAGAACAGAACGGGTTAATTGATAAATTTTTGGTTGGTAGCGATTTTTGTCCAGTTAATACGGTTGTTCGCAATTATGTGTTGAAAGATAAATGTAATTCGCTGTGCAATCAGGATTTAGCAATGCAAACAGTAGTAATTTACCCATAATTAACGACGTGACAGTTGGCAGATTTTTCGTGTCAAACAGGGACTTTTGCTTATCAGAATTTCGCAATACTAAAACTTCGATGTAAATATAGACAAGTGTTAAATATAGATTATAAAAGAAACAGCATTATATCAGTTTCGTAAACAATAATCTATTGTTCGAAGATAAAGAACTTTTTTTTTTCTTTTGAAATCTTGAATAAAAGCTGATACACATCCTACTCTAGAAGGGAGATCTAAGCTAGATATCAAAAGATTTTTTCCTTCACTTCGATACTATCTTTGGCATGAGCAGTGTCGTAGAATATGGTTATTGTTGGGTACTCTTAATTATGCGCCATATCGTAACTTTTCTGTTGCATCACATTTAAGGTACGTTTCTTTTCACTTTCATATATACTTTTCCTAGAAAAGAATATCCTGAAAACAGGTGTGGGAAGTTTTAAAGCTATACCACTGCCAATTTCACGTCTGTTCCTGGGTGCATAGGAGCCTATCAACATCACCTTTCAGTTAAAATATCTCGAGAACCAAGCGAAATTTTATTCTTTATTTTCGATTTATTTCGTCGAGTTGTATATGAAATTTGTGGCACCACGGTAATCATAGTTCTGCCAGAGTGTGTTTATTACATTAAGCTTAACACTAGAAAAGGATTTTAAATCATAAAACCAAAACAACTTAACCTCAACTCATACATTATTATTTTATCAATACTTGAGAAATAGTTATTCTAAAAAAAATTTATCAGTTTTGCTTTAGACGTAGACATATATTGTGTGCAAACACTTACATCAAAATGATCATCACAAAAATAAATTCTTGAATCTTCAGATAAACTGCGAGTATCCTTCCGCCTTGCAATATTTAGCCACTTTTTCGGAATTTGTTCATTGTTTGAAACATATATAAATAACTTGCTTGGAGTTTTTATAGTTGTAATTTTACAATTTGGTACTATACAGTACTTATAATACGAGGAATTAATTTTTAATTAATGAAAACGAAAGGAAACTAACATCTGCCATACACAGACACGATAGTACTGTTTTGTTTAGGTTGGCGTGACGTCATTCAAGACGCTATGACTGTCTTAAGCGTTTTTGTCGGTAAATTTATACTGGTTCTTAAAAATGCAAAATAAATAATGTAAATCTTCGACTTTTCTAAAAAACTACAATTCTTCAGTAAAACAGGTAAATAGGTAAACTATTAATTAATTTTTCAAATTTAGTCAACTAGTCAATTACCTGTGATGTTTTAGTGCTCGACAAGCAATATTAAAATCCAGTGTTGAAGTATAAACCAATTGTATAGGTTATTCTATGCAACAGCTACCCATAATTTTAATAACATTATCGACGAAATAGACTAATTATTGTTTTTTTTCCATTTTAGCTGGTCATTTATGAGCTGTGATAGGCCTACAAATTCTTATCAGTTAACAATCTGTGATTAAAAGAAATCAACAAATACGGCGTGGTTTAATACATGCAAAGAAGATTTTTAGCTGTAGATGAAGACATGTGTTAAACCTGTTGTTTTTTCCGTGTTTCAGGTGCAGGTGGCTGATTCTGCTCCTTCCGGAAGTAAGTTTGAGAATCTTGTTAATTGTTCTTAACTAGATGCTAACCTTGATCGCTACGACATTCAACAAAAGATTATACGAATACAGGGGTATTTTCTTAAATATTTTTAAGTGATTAAAATTTCCTTATTAAAAGGAGTAACATGTATTATATCAGAATTAAGATTTCAAGTGTTATGCGTATTATTTTTACTGTTATAATCAAGGAGGCGTTGTCATTTAGATAGGCCCCGCAGCTTATACTCAATGCATTACATTCTTACAAACCATTAATGCTTAATTAGCATCTCTCAGTGTTGCTTGGACTAATTTTTGGGATTTATTTGAGGAGTTTTGAGTCATTTTTTGAGTATTTAGCGCGAGGCGCAACGTTTGGAGTTGTCGTTAGTGGGAACTATTGCAACAGATGGTTCTAGTGGAAGACCCGCCACCTGTAGACACTTCAGCCGAATTGCACCAGATCAGAAATTTGAGAAAATGGATAAATAAGTGTCAGCGGCCAAAATGGCTTATAGCAGTCAGTATGGTCGCTCCAGAAGTGTTGCGGAGGAGTGAATATCGACTCACATGGTTACTGAATTCGTTCGTCGTTTTATTTGGGGAGTAAGTGTTGATTGCTAAAAGGGTGAGGGTAGTGATCCGAGAATTCTCAAGGTCTCAAACTGTTGTCTTAGATCCAGTTTAACTTCAGGGTCTGAAAATCCGACGACTTTTAATGTGAAGTTGAGGGCCATTTAGCTTCATTAGCATTCAGATGCAAATCAGCAGAACCATATTCCAGATATAAATCATTAGTTTCCCTCCAGAAAAATAGGCTCGCGTGGGAAAGAAATGATTTTAAGAGTACACTATATTTCTTCTTCTTCTTTTCGAAAGGGCCTGGATAGACTACCTGCCAATTTCAATTTTTCATCCATTTTTGTTGTTTTATCTTCCGTCCAATCCAATATTCCTCCAACATTTCATTATGTTTCTTCCTTCTCTCCTCAGACCACTTCGCACCAGATTCCTTTCCTCTTCTTCCTTGAAATACTTCCATACTTTCTGAAGATCTCTCTTTCCATAGTTTCCTCTTCTCTTATCTGATTACTTTCCAAATCTTTCTTGACCTCTTGAACTCAGTTTGTTGTTGATTTTTTTCCCCCAAGCTAACTGAATATCTTTTTTGTTAATCTGTTGTCATCCATTCTATAGATATTACCAAAATACAGCAGTATCCTTTCTCTTATTGATTTTGTTATATTTTCTATGTTCTCGTATATTTCCTTATTACCTCTTAATTGTCATAGTTTTGTTGTTTTCGCTGCACCCGTGATTTGGCTCATTATTCTTCTTTCTAGTAGTTCAAATTTATGTTATCTCTAGTTCAATATTAGGCGTTCAGTCCAGTATAGACTTTCTGGTTTGACGACTTAGTTGTTGTGCCTTATTTTAAGATGTTTAGATAAGCACTTTTCTTATAAAAATTCTTAGTGATACTATATGCTCTTTCCATTTTATTTATCCTCTCTTTAATGACAGATTTATCTAAACTGTTTTCTTGAATTATTTCCCCCAAATATTCGAATTTCTTTACTTTCTCTATTCGTTCAGGATCTGTTGTTAAAAATTTTGTAGCATTTTTAATGTTTGTAATAATTTATTATTATTATTACAGAAATTCTCAAATCTGCTTTTTTGACCATTTATTCCAAGAACTTCACCTGTACTGTCGCATTTGTAATACTCTCTGAAATCTAGCGAAATCGTCCTCAAATGCCAGATAATTAAATTCAACGCCTTTGGTTTTTTTTTCTCCCCAATGTAATTGGTGAAATTTTGTCTTCCTTACATTTTTAATTCCAAATTCTTACAATTTTCTATAAGACACAGTTGAGAAAAATGGGTGACAAAACTCACCTTGCCGCACACCTGTATTTATTTTGACAGCCTTTGATATTTCGTCCATAAAATTTATTTTTGAAACTGTGTCTGTCCCAAGTAACAGAATTCACTTACTTCTCCAATTGCATCCGATCCTATTTTTATATTTAATCTACTAGTACTGGTATCTTTTCTGCTACATTTCATCACTTTAGTCTTGCTTTGATTTATATTCAGTCCAAAATCTTACTTCAGTATTTTGTTCATGCCATTCAGTAATTTCTCAATATCCTCAGCCGTTTCTGCTAACAATACAATGTCATTAGTGTTGCCCAAAATCGGTCTTGGAGTCTTGGTCTTGGTCTTGCATTTTTGCAAGACCAAGACTAAGACCAAGACCAGGTGTATTGATGCAAGACCAAGACCAAGACTGACCAAGTCTCGTCTTGTTCTTGCATTTGGGCAACACTAGTGCTGCCCAAAATCGGTCTTGGTCTTGTAGTCTTGGTCTTGGTCTTGCATTTTTGCAAGACCAAGACCAGGTGTATTGATGCAAGACCAAGACCAAGACTGGCCAAGTCTCGTCTTGTTCTTGCATTTGGGCAACACTAAATGTCATCCGCAAATCGTAGCATACTGATTTTTTTCTCCCTGAACACTTATGCCACATGGAAATTTTTCTTCCACTTTCTATATTGCTTCCTCTACATCCAAGTTGAACATTAACACAGATACACTGCAACCTTGTCTCACACCCTTTTCAACCTAACCACTTCAATTTTGAGACAGTATATCTCTAGAATTAAAAGAGATATCAAATTTTTTTATTCCTTACTTTCGATTTGTATCGTTGAGTTACATAGGAATCCATCATCACATTTTGGCGCTACGGTTATCATACAATCTCCCAGATGCCGTCTGCTTCACGTTTAAAACTACCTTTGTCCATAACCTGAAGGTTGGTTGGATCCTCCCGAAGGAGGCATACTACGCCACTGTGTCAGAGGTAGGACGGCCAGTCCCTTTCCTCTGGGACCTACAGTTCAACGTGGAATCCGAGCGACATGGCGTAGCTCATATGATCAAACACAACTCTTCAATTTTCCCGCATCCACCTGGGTTTGACCCCGATACCAGAGCAGCGAACTCCTGCACGCAAGCGCCTTAACTAATGAGCTATTAGACCGCTTGTTTAACACTTACGATTCCTCAAATACACCACGAACTGTAAGCAATGATGTTCAGCTTGTAAAACCAAATGGAGGATTAGTTTTACTAACGTATGGATATTAATTTGATACACCCACATATTCTTTTCACTATTTTACTACTCGAAGATTTCTTCGTGGGTTCTGGACAGGGCTTAACTTTGAGGTGCGTAATGTTGATGTGGTGATGTTTCCGGGGGATGACAGCTCTTCGGTTTCCTACTGGTACGCTAAGCTCCCCGAGTACTGGCTCAACTGGTACCAAGCACTAGGGATGGTACCGACGCCGGTCAAGGAGGTAACCGGTAAGTAATAGTGCGTACCAGTCGAGTGCATAATCCGACTGCAACGTTTACACCGGTCAGGAAAATAACAAGCAAGTTCTCGAATATGTTTCGGACTGAAAGGCATAATCCGACAGCAACTGCCCCCTCTAGCGGAGAGATGGTTCTGAATTATGTCGTTCACTATAGTCCGTTCAGTTAGCAGTGGCGGCTCAAGGTCATTCTGCTGTATCCCCACTCCACTGCCCTTACCCCTACAAACGGAGGGGAAATTTACCTGGACACAGCGGTCAGCTAGGAGAGGTAGGAAAGGAGGGGGTAGAGAGGTGAGGAGTAGGGCCAAGGGAAACCGTCCTTGCGCCGCCAGTTCGGAGTGAACAGGGTACAGCCTTAAGCCCGGGCGCACATTGACGCGCAGTCGACGCAGGCGGCGCAGCACAGTTTCTGTGTCTCTATCTTTTGTGGCGGAACAGCGCGTATTGAGACGCAGAGCAGGGCAGCGCAGTACTGCGCCACGTTGTGCTCACGACACAGAAACTGTGCCACGCAGCTCACTCGTGCCGGTTTTTGCCTTAACACTACTTTCGTTATTTATAATCTTGCTTTACTTATAATCATTTTCAACTATATAATAAGAAAAAATTGTTAAACTGGTGCGTAATCAACCTGCGATTCACAATACCAGTCATACTAAATACATAAAAATTAAATTTAAACAAGAAATTTGGACAATGAGCCCAATGAGCGAGTAAATTCAGCATTTATTTATCATACAACTGTCCAACGAAGGGACACACCAAGCGTGGTGGGTGAACGGTTAACGTTCTGGCCTCGCATTCGGGAGGACGCGGGTTCGAATCCCCTTCCGCGCATCCAGATTTGGGTTTTACATGGTTTCCCCAAATCACTCCAGGCGAATACCGGGATGCTTCCTTCAAAAATGCCATGGCCGAATTCCTTCCCGTTCCTTGTCGCCAGTCCCTTCGCGCCTCTAATGACCCCGACATTGACGAGACGTAAAGCCATAAGTAAAAAAAAAACTAAAAAAAAAACCAAGTGTTGGGACAGAATACGTGAAAATTGCGACCAGTGAAATTTGCGGCAACCTAAAATCTGTGAAATCTGCGACCACTGTTCCCTTTGTGTAACGGCCTACCTGCGACTAGTAGGCAAATCACTCTAAAGCAGGGATCCCCAAAGTGGTCGATACCGACCCCTTGGGGTCGATAAGAGATCTCCCGGGGTCGATTAATACAGAGGGGTCGAAAGGGGGTCGATTAATACTAAAGAGGATCAATTAAACTGTACAGATAAAAATAGGAATGTTCTACTAAGAATCAGGTCAATAAGTAAAATTAAAGCTCATCCTCTCGTCAGTTTGCGAAGTCATGTGAAGTAAATGATGAAACTTTCAACCAATTACTTTTGCTCACTGAGGTAAGGTGGTTGTCAAGAGGTGATAGTTGCAGTATTGAGAGTTGAGGAGTGCCTTAGGAAGGTGGATTTATCGCTATGTGACAAGTTAAAACAATGCAACAACGATCTGCTCTTTTTGGCAGGTCTTTATTTGAAATTTATTCCATCTATCCATAATTTTGTTCCTATTTTTTGAGATTATAATAATAGTGGAAAGTATCTCATTTTTCTGTTAATTTTATTGGATGGATTTTATAAATTATTTCGTTGTTATGCAGGCCTCCTTATTGCTTAGCATCAGAAATGCCAAAAATGGTTTAATGTTTTTATTAAATACTTGTGGTGGTCGGTAAGAAGGGAAATATCGTACCAAGGGGTCGACAGGGTAAAAAGTTTGGGGCCCCCCCGCTCTAAAGGCCCCTTTAGACGACCCGACCTGGTCTCACAAAATCGTGGCCTGGAAGTTTTTACGCGAACAAATAGAACGGAAGTTAGTCAGCACAACATTTCACATTACACGGCCGAAACAGCCAAACTAGTTACTATTTAAAATACTAATAGACAAGCAAATGTTTCGAATTACACCTTATTTCTTAGATTTTTTTCGCACTCGTTACTGAAAGTTGAATTTTTTGCTGATCTGCTACACTGTTCGGAGTCTCCAGTGCAGTACTAACCAGATCGCGATGGCTAAGGTCGTCTGTAGGGAAACTGATGTGGATTATGTGGGCTGACAGGATTATTCGGATATTCCGTCAGTCCAATATCCATCAGTTTCGTCCATCATGCCATCAAGACGACTGACGGTGTGTGGGGAGAATCACTTTTTTGTTTTCGAGCTTCACTTGGGAGCACATACTTTCTAAAGTGCTTGGGCCACCACTTGTCAAACTCTAGGATGATGTCACTGTATCCCAAAAAAAACCTACAGTTTGCAGGATGAAATGTGCTGTGAAGTTATTACAGAAAGAGGAAACCTCAGTCCCTCCTTTTTTCGCAATGCCTTCATGGCAGTAATAGATTTTGTTTGTTTTGATTTTCAAGTCGTAAATGCAAAAACAGTTAACCCACATCTGCCGATAGTAGAATATTTCCTGCACTGGTAATGTGAGGCAAAGGGAGATTTTGCATTGAATCTACTACGATTCCATAAGTATGTGGCTGGCTATGACACTTCTTTTCTACGTCTTTTAAGGCAGAATATATGTTTTAATAACAATTATAAACTATAAAACATCTGTAGTGTTTACAGCCGTTCAGAATCATAGGCTACTAACGTGGCAAAGCTAGAAAACAGAAAGTTAGGGTAGGAAATGCGGTACCAAAGGAAGTAGAAGTAAAAATGGGAGTGCCGCAGGGTAGCGTATTGGGACCATTGCTATTCATTATTCTAATGAATAATAGTGTTGCTTGTTTACTATCTGAAATTAGATTGTTTGTAGATGACATAATGCTAAATAAAAGGATCAAAACGATAGAGGACTGTAAACAGTCGCAGGGTGATCTGGACAGGATATCTAGTTGGGCTGGGATGAAGATAAATACAAATAAGAGTCAGCTAATAAGATACACAAATAAAAAACAAAAGGTTGATTATGAATATAAGGTGGGGAAAGAATTGCTTGCTGAAGACTTGAAATGTAAATATCTTGGCATTACATTTGATAACAAGCTTAACTGGGTAGGACATATTGGACAGGTGGTAGGAAAAGGTTTCAAAATCCTGCACTTGTTGGAGAGAGTGATGAGGGGATGTAGAGAGAAGTAAACTAATTGGGTTACAAAACTTTGGTCAGACCATTGCTCGAATATGGTAGTGTAGTATGGGACCCTCATTTTACGTATCAAATACAGGAGTTGGAGAGGGTGCAAAAAAGGGCTGCTAGATTTGTTTCTGGAAATTATCGCAGAATGCAATCAGTGACAGATATGATAAAGGAGCTGGAATGGGATTCATTGCAAGACAGGAGGAGGATGAGGAGGATCATGTGAGTGTACAGGGTTTATACTGGCGATGAGGCATGGAAAGATATTGCAGTAGGTATGAAAAGTAGTTCATGGAAGGGAGAAGATGACCATGACCACAAGCTGGCACTCGATTTCAGGCACAATGGTGTGGGAAGATTTTCTTTTTTAGGTAAGGGTGTCAGGGATTGGAATGAGTTACCAAGGGGAATGATGAATAACCTACCGAAAACGTTAAAAGAATTTAAAGTTAACATTTGTAGAGGGCAAATGTAGGTGAGTGAAGGATAGCGGGAAGTTGGGTGTGTAGGGAAATTGCCACCGGAGCCTGTGCTCCATTGCAATTAAATTAAATTAAACAGCGAAAATCAGCAAACAACATTC
The DNA here is from genome assembly GCA_031002005.1 of Vandiemenella viatica. Classification (NCBI taxonomy): domain Eukaryota; kingdom Metazoa; phylum Arthropoda; class Insecta; order Orthoptera; family Morabidae; genus Vandiemenella; species Vandiemenella viatica. The sequence goes on from JARYHS010006238.1 coordinate 21,447, forward strand.
TTTTTTTCGTTTATCAAAAAGAGCTAGAAAAAGTCGATCAAGCAGTGAAAAAGTGAGGGAGGAAATCACCGATTATTTTTATTTGGAAAGCAGAGTACAATGGCTGGATATTATTTGATTTCTTTTCTTTGTCTTTCACGGCGAAAATATGTCAAGAACGATTACATTTTCTTCCTCGCATCTTGCAAATTAATTTCCAAAAGCTCACTTATATCTCTCCGAGCGTTTAATCTCTTTAATTTGTTTTTGTATCCACAGTTCGTAGAGTCCCATAAACATTTCCGTTCATGATAAAATCGATCCGTTTTAATGCAGTTTCATTATTCCACTACAGACTCAACACAATAATGAGAAATTCTAAATACATACGTTAGACAAGATGAACAACGAAATAATGAACCAACGTTGGTTTGGCGTCTACACGGCCAAACCAGCGCCAACCCTTTGATGTTACCGCCAGTCACCTGAACCGCAACCCAGAACAACCGCCCCGTTGTCTGCAATTTGCCAGTCGTACACAATAAGCAAATCTCTCTCAACGAAGCGGTAGGTCGTCGTCCGTTGGCTGTGATTTGTTTAGTGTCTACACACCTTACCCCACACTGCATTCCCCTATTAATCATCTGGAGCGAATC
>JARYHS010006239.1:0-22063 GCA_031002005.1 Vandiemenella viatica
TTCCATGAATTGGTAAAAAATATGCAGCTCTATCTTTGACTGTCAATGGCCTATCAAGAGTGAACTCCACCTTTAGTGTAAATAGTGATATCCTCAGCAGATCATATTGATATAATCATCACAAGTTGGTGCTGAGTGTTATAATACAAACTCAGTGATTCAACGACAGGGCATGTCCAAATCGGTGTGTTTTCATAATGCCTATACAAACACAATGTCCTGTTAAACAGTACACAGAACTGTAAGGATAAAAAGCAATGATTTTTACAGCAACAATAAAAGGAAGAGAGTTGAAGTTACTATTATCTATGAACCAGTCTGTGACTGATAAGAATAGTTAGTTTGACCTCAGAACTGTTTATTTGTACCAGCTGTAAATTACAAAGACATACTCATGTCTCGAAGCACCAACAGCGACAGTAACGCGAGCAGACACAACTTAATGTAAACCACCACTGAGGCTGCAAGTGGTGAAACAAATTGTTCTCATCATGAAACAGAATCTATCAATAAATCTCACACCTTGGTCTATGGTTATGTGTCAATTGCAGTAAGGAATAGCACATTACTTGTTACAATTCACCCACACAACAGAAAAGAACTTCTATATTATATACTTGTATATATTTCAACAGAAATATTTAAGTAATATTTTATATCATACCATCTTCAGTTACTACTAGCAAGTAACTAAAGAGCAGGAATTTTACAGGACCACCACAACTATATTATTTGGAGCAAAATATAAGTACGTGGTTTGAAACATATGCACAACACTTCACTGAAAAACACACCCCTACCTAATGCAACACATGTGAATAATTTATCAGTAGACTTGTGCAGGAAAATTCTGTTAGCAGCATGTGGATACTAACAAATGTGAATCTAGACGTGTAGCTTAGACTGAAAAGTGAATCTTTTCCAATTTTCTGTCTGTTAAACACAAAAATGTATTAATCAATCACATTCCTTAACTAGTAAATATAAAATACACTTTAAGGACTTCATATTTAACTGAAAATGGAAAGCAAGATACTCGAGAAACCAATTTTCACACAACTAGAAATAGGTTTTCCTCAAGAGCTTTCTAACATATTCAGATAATCAATAAACATAGATGAAAACACTGATAGCAGTGACTGTAGAATACAAACATAGTAAATGGTATTTCAGTTATAAATTCCCGTGCCTGTAATAATTTTCATATAAAAAATGCATTGCGCAGTAACTGCTTCGGTTTCGTCCGCCGATTTATTATAGTTAAACACTAACAAACATCGTTTAGTTACTATAAATGCAGTTGCTCATGTATTTTTCAGACGATCAAACACAACTTATTTAAAGGTATCGTGAACATCATGTGGTCGGCTCATAGAGTTTAACGAGCGAAAATGTGCTAATTCGCAACTAGTTACAAACCGAACAGTAAGCTAGTGAAGGTGTGTCTTGCTGTTAAGCTGAAGCAGCTTTAAGCTGTAAACCTACCTCTTCCAGAATATACACAGCATTTAAAGGCTCCATACCACCTCCTTCTGTTGTTTTGAGACAGCAAAACGCAATACAACCACACAGAAAAATAACAACGCTCCACCTGAACAGCTGATAGGTTCAGCTACAGAGATGCTTAATGTCCCAAAGAAAGAATTGCACTCTCAATTTCTGCTGCTCAAAAAACTAAGATCATTGCTGTCTGAAATCTAAATGTTTACCAGCCTTTCCCTAATTCCGTCGACGCATATAAAATTTGCGGATACGCCAACAATTTATTTCTCAAGTAAGCCATGGCAATGGAAACGGCAGTAAGTTTTTAGATTCGTGAAAATCCAAGATCCATGTTTCATCTCAATATGTTTATCCAGTTTCTTTATATTTCACTTTCTCGTACTAATAAGAAAAACGTTTACAAATCATTACTTTTAATTGCGATGAACCAAAACTCCAAGTCGCAATTTTAATGTTACCTGAATTTGTACATTCCATGTTTTTTTTTTTTTTTTTTTATTGTTTGAGTTCAGTTGAGATGAATTTATTTTGCGAGGGACTGCTTGCTCCAGTGGTAATTACAATACACCATCCAATTGTTTTTATTTTATTATTATCTTTATTATATTGTTATTTTCATGAATACTGCCTTATATTCTTTTCATCCACTCATGTTCTTTTGCCAATTAAGAATTTAAACGTTTTCGGCCTTTTAGTAAATTATTCATCGCTTCCTTTGGTAATGTATTACAATCGTGACACTGTACCTACAAAGGAAAATGTTTCAGATCCCTTATGCATGACACCCAGCGACCGTTGAAGTCGGTGCCTATGGTTATTCTTTCCTTTGCATCCACTACTCACAATTTTCGAGCCTATCCATCCAATCCCCATCACCAATAAATACCTTAATCACCCTCTTGTTTACCAATGACTCACAATCCTGCTCTTTCATCGTATCAGTTACTGACTGGGTCCTGTGGTAATTTCCATATACAAATCTAGCTGCTTTCTTTTGCACGCGCTCCTAAACCTGTGTTTGATCCTCAAAATGTTAGTCCCAAACTACAACACCAGAGATTCAAGCAAATGTCAGACCAAAGTTTTGTAACCGAATTTACCTCGTTTCTGCTGGCTGCACCCTTTACAACCCTCACCAACAAAATAAGGAATGATTAACGGCAAACAAGGTGCCCTAAGACGGGTTTATGCAAAATATTGTTGAAGCAAGGTATCACTGCCTGTTGCATCCAGAAATTTCAATGCCTATATTAAAAAAACTGTAATGAGCCTGCTCACACAATCAGAAAATTTGAAATTCATTCTAAGGAAATAATGAAGGAGACAACAAGAACCTTAAACCCCACAAGGCCGTCGGTGTTAATAGTAGGGATGTGACATTGTACCTCATCTTGAAACGTTAATTAAATTGAGTCCCGATGCTGCTTACCAGTGACTGGAATAGTGCGATAGTAGTACCGGTCCACAATGGAGGGTTAACAGATAGAGCCGAAAATTATAGGCCAATCAGTTTAAGATCAGTTTGCAAGTAAACTAATGGAGATATTAGCATGCAACCATGGAGGAAGGAAATATGTGGAGGAGAAACGACGTTAAATCTGTGAAGCAGGCTCTAAACTCTCGCGCATGCGCAGTGGCGGCAGCGGCCATATTGCGAATCCATACAAATGCAAAGTTCACATTGTGTTTGATGCAGTGATTATTTCATTTTCTAATGTGTCTAAGTATTTTATAATGCCATCTAACAATCTTGATGAAGCAAACGATGTTGTTACCCCAAATGCAGTTTGCGATTCAAATACACGTGTGTGGATGTGACTACATAGTTTGAATTTGTAGCGGCAATTTAGTGGAGATTGTGGTTAGGTCTAAATGCAGTCTGTACCAGAATGGTTTTGTTGTTGCATATGTAAGGGACAAAGAATTTATCTATTATTGTTAGTAATTTCATGAGAACCATGTTAGTGCCAAAACGTGTATCGCGATGTAAACTCCTTCCCAGATATTCCCAGTTAAGCTTATGATGTATGTTAACAAGATAACTATTTTTATTCTGGTCTAGGCCTAATTAAAACCTAACCACAAGTGGTAGTAATAAAACAGAAATATCAATTCTGCATGTCCACCATGTAATTCATTGTGGCTTTGGCAGAATTAATTTTTGGTCCAGGCCGCATATCAACCCAATCCCCTCAATTTTTTCTTTTTAATTTCAACCAAAAACATCTCACATTGGAGACAGAATATCTCTGAAACTAGGCAGGATATCAAAAAATTTTATTCTTCATTTTTAATTTGTTTTATCGAGTTACATAGTAATCCATCACCAGATTGCGGCGTTACGTTTATCCTAGAGTCCCCTTGAGATTTTTGTACATATACCCCGTGTCTGTATGGGTTCGGCCTAGCCCCCAAAACTCCTCCTCCGCCCGGCGTCACTTCAATGCATGGTGAAGGTCTCTTGCGTCATCTTCATATATTTCTTTCCTCCATGCATGTAACCACATCATAGGTATCTTTGTGCAACTTAAGCCCTATTCAAGTAGGCTGCATGGCTTTAGGCAATGATATTAATGCGAATGTCTAGTTGTGTGGGATATGTGCAAGATACTTCGAATCAAATGGTAAAGGAAGGCGGTTATAGGTAAGGATGGAGAAGAAGTTACTGAGGATTTTAAAAAGGCAGAGATTTTAAGTAACTGGGTTTAGTGAGAGCATAAGCGACAATGAATCAGAAATGGGAGGATCTAGATGGGATAACGAGCTAAACAACACAATTAGAAATAAGCAGAACAAAAAAAAATTGAAATTTGTCCTGAGGATATAATGAAAGAAGTAATAAATCTGAAAAAAACATAAAGGTTCTGTGTACGATAATATTACTACAGACGTCTTAAAGATAGCCGGAGCTAACACTGTACATATCTTGAAATATTATTTAAACTGAGTCTGGATACTTGCTGCTTACCAGAGGACAGGAAAAGTGCGATAGTAGTGCCGGTACATAAAGGAGGGGTGAGAAATAGAGTCGAAAATTGTAAGGCTGCAACAGTTTCTCAGCGTTGAATATGAATAAATTCTTGTTATTGCACGGAATTTACATTTTGAGTCTTCAATATCAAATTTCTTCCCTACTTCATATCATAATCAACCTATTAGATTTTTTTCTTTGTACCTAATAAGCTGCTGTTCTCTGAATTTATCTTCATCTCCTGTTGACCTCAGCTTGATATGTGTCTAAATTGTCTATTGTTTTTATCCTGTTATTATAACATTATGTCATCTGCAAGAAAATATAACTTCTGGTAGGTAAAACCGTTAATACAGTTAATTCATATGAATAAAGAATAGCAACGGTCCCAATACAGTACCTTGTAGGACTCCCATGTTCACTTCTACTTCTTTGATACTGCATTTCCTAGCCTAAGTTTTAGTTTTGCACCTTTTAAGAATTCTTCTACCCAGAAAATCAATTTTTTATCAACTCCATGTAGCTTTTTATCTTATTTAGCACTATCAATGGTCTCACTCTGATCAAAAGTCCTTGAACGTCTGTTTGCTACATTATCAGTAAGCTTATTAATCCGTGAACACCACAAGCCGCTATCACTTTGATGTCCACTTTTCAACAGACTAACTTTCAGTAAGTGATCGTGAGGATGATGGCCGACTTTTTAATCCCCCGTCTGGGGTGATGTGAAGAGGAGCCTTTAGCAGTTCCACCTACCACACTCGATAGCGAAGCGAAGCTAGACGTTGTGACACTAAGGAAGGTGTAAAGGATAGTCAGTATCCCTGATAAATAATGTTTACTGATTACGATGGTGTTGGCAATTTCTTTCGATACCCATCAACACAGTTCCACTCCTCCACCCCCCACCCCCCTTGTACATTTAGTTCTCCTCACTGCTGTGTATTATTTGCTATATTAAGGCTCCTCTACACACTCGCCCATGATGGAGGATAAAAAAGTGGCCATCATCGTCGCGATCATGAGTTGCTGTCTGTGAACTTTCACTTACTGAAAGTTGTCTCTTGAAAGTGGACATCAAAGTGATAGCGGCTTGTGGTGATCACGGATTAATAAGTTACTATACGTTACACAATCATAATTTTATAGATTCCTCGAGGTTTTGTTTTAGTTAGGTTTTTGTTTGTTGTGTTGGTTGATGGCTGAGTAGTGATATTGAACTCAGTCATTGCAAATTCCATTTACGAATCGTGCAACCTCAGAAGCAAGTCCGATGTAAATGTTATCTGTGTAGTTTCGGCTGGTGTTGGTGGAACATTGTAAAATAATGAATTAACTGTATTAAAGTTGTAATAAGTACAAAGAAAGGCTTACGCATCTATAAGATAATTTCTATAACTTATTTAAAAAAGAAGAAAAGGCGGCCGTGTAACTAGAGAAGAGATGACCATTATCTTCCAGAAATAACTGGAAAACATTAAATAAGTATCAGGCAGAAACGATGCACAAAGAAAAATAACACATGCTGTTGCTGTCTGTTTGCTTACCACGTAATTATAATCATTATCGGAACGAGCATCAAAAACAATAAAATTCATGTAATATGGATGGAGGAAGAGCATATGGTGGATGTTGACTATTCGCTGCAACTGAACGAGGTGCAGAGCCTCCTATTATTGTGCTAGGTATTAGGCAACTCTTGCCTGTGATTCGTTTTCACTTCTCCGTTCATACACATAAGCAAAGAGATTAGCTTTGGTGCTGAGCACCCTCTGCCACCCACAATTTTGTGAATTGCAGAGTATATATTCTAGATGTAGATAATTTTTTTCCCCAGACAAACAATAAATAAATAACTAGCCGAACGTTTGGCAGAACTATCATCAGGATTTGATAACTTCGATCACATTTCATCAAGCGACTTTGAATATCTAGTGCAGAAAGTATCTCCATTGGTTGCGAAAAAAGTCGTATCTTCGACCTCTTCGTGCGACTGAATGATGGGCGATTGTGTGGACACGCGCATGATCATCGGCACGCATTCCTTTGATGTACCGAAAACTAACCGATTGCTCACGATTACTCTCGATTATAGGAGATGATGGCCACTCACAGACGATCATGCTCTCTACACAATCGTGCATGCCTATAGTCGTCCATCATGGCCGATTGTGTAGAGGAGCCTTTAAAGATTTATCCATGTTCGAAGTAACCGTAACAAAAACTTATTTTTCTCCACCAGTTTCATGTAAGCACTAAAAAAAATAAGCTGTTTCCACACTGAAAATATTATGAAATCCTTCCACTAACATATGCGACAATGTTAGTTTGTGAATTACAGGTTTACCTCAATTAATTTCGCACCAGATTAGGCATAATTTATCACTCCAGACAATACGTTCATACTCAAAATATGGGATGTAATTTAATATATTTTAAAAACATCATCTATTTTGGAAACTCCTTGCTTATCTTTCAACAGTTTAGACGCTGTTTACAGGCTTCTTATTGGAATTTTGACGTGACGGTTGAAATACACGCAACATGGCCGACATATTCCTGATCACTTCTCTTCGTTAATGACGAGTTTCGGGGATTCATAGGGCGGCAGGGTTATACCACACCAAACCACACGACGGAGCTTACTGTCACACCACCACGATCTCATCGAGCTGATTCTTACCTCTGTCGGCAGATTCTGTCTTCGAGTGTTTTCCTACATACATCTTGAATAGAGGGACTGCGTTGACTCAAAATTCGAAGAGCCGCACGAGAACTGATGATATTGGTAAAGTTTGTCGTTAGCGCTGAAAACCATACATTCTGAGCTGCTTGACGTACTATAGGTTACCCAGAAACCTATTCCCAGTTTGGGCTTATATCTGAAAACACACTGTCAAGAAAAAACACGTGACATGGCTGCCAGCAGTTCAATTTCTTTTCTAAAAAAAAAAAAAAAAAAAAAAAAAAAAAAAAAATGACGGTTTCCAGACATCTGCAAGGGATTAATTGTTTTGAACTGAGTGTAAAACAATTTGCAAAAGATTCCTTCTTCGATTACCGATGATTTAAAATAGCAGAAATATACGATTCTTTGCATTTAAGCCGCTAATAGAATTAAATCAAAAAGTTGAAATCTGTACGTGATCGATATTTGTATCCGTACTCAATTGTAATGCCATATACCTCCTTCGTGTTGCTTGGATACAACAATTTCCTTTCAGATTATACATTAACATAATTGAGTAATCTTTGGTCGATTGCAGTATTTTCTTATGCGACTGAAGAAGTAGTCATTTGCTACTTAAGGAATTGTTTTGCGCACACACGTACTTGGTATTCATCTGAATACCAGTTCTTTTTGGTTTTCAATTAATTCAGTTCGTTACGAAAATTTCGTTCTCTCTCTCTCTCTGAGCACTATAAACTTTGGTTGGAACAGGTCATGCTGAGGCGGGAATAGAACAAGTCAGGGTAGTCCTTGTCCCTCTCATATCGTCACAGGATGAAGAATATGTTTTCCTACGGATTTACCCCTCGTCAACGTCATGGTCATTAGGGAGCGGGAGAGGAGAGAATGAAAGGAATACGAAGGAATTCGGTCATGGCATTCTGAAGAATTATCGTGGCATTCACCTGGAATGATTGGGGGAAATCATGGAAAACCCAAATCTGGATGGCTGGACGCGCATTCAAACCCACGTCCTCCAGAATGCGAGGTCAGGCATTATTAATTACTGTAAATTGTAACTTGTTGAGTTCAGTAGTAAATAAATTAAACACTACTTCGGCTTAGTGCGTGTACTAAAATTGTCTCCCCTTGATAAGAAACAGAAATATTGCTCCGTCTTAACTGACGACAGGAATTTTTTTGTGACTCTTTCAGCCGGTAACGATATCTTACTTGGAAACCATCAGACTTGTTAAGAACGGATTTCAATCTCCTTCACATATGTTGACGGGTACACAGCATAATGATATGTCTGTGGTATAGTCGATTCTCAAAATGCCCCCTTGTTATTTAGAAATTCACATGCATAGAAACAAAAAATTCTAAATGTCGGGTACATAGTATTATTTGCCCTATTAATCATATGGCGGCGTATTCTATGCGGTAGTGTGTTGACATAATTATTTTCTGACCTAAGTTCAAATCCCCCCAGGTTCAAACATTTTATTTATTTTCATCTTCAGAAAATATCCAGCTTCACATTTTTATTTTGTTAAAATTTAATTTACACACTTTCATTGAGTGAAATAATATTTAAAACAAATTGTATAACCTACAACTGAGCCTCATTTTTTTTCCTGAAATCCCTTTTTTTCGTAATGAATTCACGGATCTAGCGACGGATTGTCTTTTCACAACACAAATCAGCCGCACACCCTCGAAAACTTAATTGCAATCATACGTCAGGCAAGTCTCCATTCCTACATTATTTTTTTCACTTTTTGTTAATAAGTTGTTTCGGTGCGTTTTCAATTGAAATAGCTACAATCATGTTATTTATTTCATCTTCGTCGTTTCTTTGCTTGCATAACATCAAGAGATATTTTAAACGAAATACGTAGCATTGGGAAAATAGTTTTTTCTTTGTTTCTTCTACACTCTATTTGTTCCAAGACCCGTTATTTGTAAATAGTTTAAAATAAAATAGTAGGTCTATCCGTGATGAAAAATGGTGCTCAACAAGGAAATGGAAGAACAAGTAACAAAGCTTATAAACAGTGCAAAATCCTTGTCAGATTCCAGTTTACTAGTAGATTCGCCTGCTGACTTAATTTCATAGGGTAACGAGGAGTCATATTAGGAAGCCATTGTTGATATACACAGACGGAAAAAAAAAATCCCAACACCAAGAAAGACTTGTGTTAGATAAACGAAATTTGGTAGGCGTGTTTATACATCTGAAAGATGACATCGATTCAAATTTCGCGCTTCGCGCATAAGTGTGGCGCTAGTAGCGCTACTCAGAGCTTGCAAATCAGGTTTGCTTTAAATACGCGCTGTAAAGTTTGTGAACGTTATTTACCGCTGAGATTTGACATAGTGAGTTGATGTTAGCCAAGAATGCCTTTAAGAAGACGAAGAAGCCATTATCAACAGCTCACCGAGTTTGAACGAGGTCGTGTAATAGGGCTACGAGAAGGTGGATTTTCTTTTCGCGATATTGCAGAAAGACTTGGCCGGAATGTATCCACTGTGCATGATTGTTGGGTGCAGTGGTCAAGGGATGGTACTGCCTCAAGAAGACCGGGTTCCGGGAGGCCACGTGGCACTACTGGAGAGGGAAGACCGCCGTATTCGGCGTACAGCTGTGGCGCATCGTACTGCGTCTGCGGCAGAAATTCTAGCTGCAGTTGGTACCACAGTGACACAACGAACTGTTAGAAATCGGTTACTTCAAGGACAGCTCCGAGCCAGGCGCCCTGTAGCGTGCATTCCACTGACTACAAGCCATCGCCGTTTGCGACTCCAGTGGTGTCAAGCCAGAGCTCATTGGAGGACGGAGTGGAGATCTGTTTGTGTTTTCTGATGAAAGCAGGTTCTGCCTTGGTGCCAGTGATGGCCGAGTGTTGGTCAGAAGGAGGCCAGGGAACGCCTGCAACCAAACTGTCTGCGGCCTAGACACACTGGACCTACACCTGGAGCCATGGTCTGGGGAGCAATTTCCTATGACAGCAGGAGCACTCTTGTGGTTATACCAAACACACTGACTGCAAATTTGTACGTCAGTCTGGTAATTCAACCTGTAGTGCTGCCATTCATGAACAGCATTCAAGGGGGAGTTTTTCAACAGGATAACGCTCGCCCTCATACCGCTGTTGTCTCGCAACGTGCTCTACAGAGTGTCGACATGTTACCTTGGCCTGCGAGATCACCAGATCTGTCCTCCAATTGAACACGTATGGGATATCATTGGACGACAACTCCAGCATCATCCACAGCCAGCACTGACCGTCCCAGTATTGACAGCACAAGTACAACAAGCATGGAACTCCATACCACAAAGTGACATTCGAAACCTGTATGACACAATGCATTCACGTTTGCAGGCTTGCATTCAAAATTCTGGAGGTTACACCGGCTATTAATTTAACAGTATTTCACATTTGAAATGCATTTTCTTGAGCTTAAATTAACCTGTGATCTTGAAAATTTAATCAATTAAACATGTTAACTTGACAAATGCATTGTCCAAATTTCATTACTCTACAATAATTTTTTCTTGGTGTTGGGATTTTTTTTTCCGTCTGTGTATAAGCTGAAATTATGTTTGGTGCAGGCCTATCTGTTATAAGCAATGTGACTTGTTTTAAATTTTATTTCGCGCAATAAAAGTGTGCAAATGAAGTTTTAACAAAATAAATAAGTCAACCTTGACAATTTTCGAAGATAAAAACAATAAAAATATTTGATTCTACGCGGATTTGAACTTGGGTCAGAAAATAATGATGCCAATACGCTGCCACATAGCCCACACCGCCAATATCTCAAAATGTAGGGTGAATTTTGAGAAACGGCTACACCACAGACATATATGCTGTGTACCGTTCAACATATATGAAGGAGATCGAAATCCTGTTTTTAACAAGTCTGATGGTCTCCAAGATAAATTCCCATGTAGAATAATTCAAACGAAATAACATAAAACATGAAATGGGTGTGCACCAATACGGAATAACTGTTCGAACAAAATTATGTGTCGAGTTGAGCTGTGTTGGGACGCGCGACAAAATACTAGAACAGCTGACGAGCGAGGCTTAACGGTCAGTAGTCGAGACAACAAAACAGAAGAGGGCTGCTACCACTAGCGCCAGACCAGAGTCGGCGGAGCTTTCAGCAACTACGCACCGAGTTTTCAGTTTGCTTTTGAGTCCATATCCTGCCATCAGTCTAAGAAATTTAGTGTGTCAAAATATAACTAATAAAAAATGCGTTAAAATCTTTTTACTGATTACAAGTATTGCAACAAATATAACTCGGTAGACGTTATACCGGTACTGCAAACATCATATTTATTGCCTTAAACAGGTATGTGTTATTCATAGTAATGAAACAGTTTATGCATTTGTTGTTTCTAGTTGTGTGCCTAGTACTTTGCATCAGGTTGATACTTTGTTACTTTTAATAGAATGCGAGCTGAACTGGAATCATCTGTCAAGCTGTTTCTATTCCAGTCTTTAATGTCATCCATTTTTAAAATAACGACTCGCTGCTATATGCTGAGAAAACATTTTCCTTACTATGAATGATAATCTTTCTGTTTCGATTATTTTCAAACGTTCTGGCCTCGCATTCGGGAGGACGGCGGTTCGAATCCCCGTCTGGGGATCCAGATTTGAGTTTTCCATGGTTTCCCCAAATCACTCCAGGCGAATGCCGGGATGGTTCCTTCAAAAGGCCGTGGCCGAATTCCTTCACGTTCCTTGTCCCCTTCCTTTCCCGCCTCTGAGGGAGCGTCCATAAACCACGTAGCTCTATTTTGGCCTCATGTGACCCCCTCCTCCACACGTAGCCTGACGTGGCTTTTTCATCCCCCCCCCCTTTTCTCCACGCAGCACGTAGCGTTTTCCCCTTTTGATTCCAGAAGACATTTTAATACTATTTTTTCTTTTCAGACTATCGTAAATTACATACACAAATAATTAAATGACGGAAATAAATATTCACATGGTGTTGTGTGTTCTGTACCTCATTTTAACTGTGACAAATAATATGAATGGAAAGCTATGTGACCTGGCTCGGAACCCCCCCCCCCTCACGTAGCCCAACGTACTTTCTCAGCCAACCCCTCTCCCCCCCCCTTTTACACCGAGCAACGTAGTTTATGGACGCTATCTGTTTTGTGCTCAGTTCATAAGAATTACTCACTGTGCGATAACCGAAAGCCGCTTCAATTTTCTTGAAAGAAAATTAAATAAATGTCGTTGCCCTACATATATGTCCTCGCTTGCTGACGCTTACGGTGCAATTTTAGATTAAAAAAAAAAAAAAAATCCAACAGCGACTGTACTGCCATTTTTATAATACAAGCCGCAAACCCGAAATACATTTATCGGTAACCTGTACCTCTAAAAGACGAACGTCATTCCCAATCAGCCTGTAATGTATTCCAACGCTAGGAAGAAAGGAAAAAATTAACAATTTTTCGATGGCATTAGAGGCGAGAAAGGACTGAGGGCAAGGAACGGGAAGGAATTCGGCCATGGCCTTCTGAAGCAACCATACTTGCATTCGCGTGGAGTGATTTGGGGAAAACTTGGAAAACCCAAATCTGGATGCCCGGACGGGGACTCGAATCCGCGTCCTCCCGAATGCGAGGCCAGAGCGCTAACCGGTACACCACCACGCTCGGTGCTTTCAATTTTGTAACAATTCATGATCCATCCAGAAAAATAATCCACGATGATACATCGGCCAAGAAAGGTAGAAATAAGCTGGATTAGATTGTAGTGACGTGGCGGTAATATGTCTGGATAAAACTTCATCGTGTAGCGCAGTGCTAAGCTGAACACTGCACGAATCCACCAACAGCCGAAATTCATTACCCTCGCCAAGAATCTGTCAGACACGTTTTGTGTATTCAATCGTCACGTCAAAATATTAATGAGAAGTCAGCAAAGAGCGTCCGAACAGCAATCAGAATAGTTTGAAGTCATAAAATATGCCAGGTCTGAAGTAAAATTTATAGCCTGTAATTCATAAATGAAAATCTTCACATGTGTTTCCCTAAGAAATGTGTGCCAGTAGAAAGACTTTATATTATTTTCAATGTGATAATTATTTTTTTAAGTGCTTGACACCGAAAAATAAGTGAAAGTTCTGCAGAAAAATGAATTCGTATTACGGAAACTTTGTTTATAAATAATTATTTAATTCAACAAATACCACACAGTAATGAAGAGAAATGGATGTAGGAAAGAAAATGTGTTGGTGGGTATCGAACCCCTGACCTGTTGGCCCCTGCTGCTGTATACTCTGCATGTGAAGTATTACCATCTACGGTATAAAATGAACGGCATTATGATGACGTGTTACTATAATATGCATCCAGTTAGTTCGAAACCCATCTTCAAACTGGAAGTGTTTCGAGGTTAGAAATAAAGTTTCGCTTCATTACTGAGTAATAACGATGCTCCAAACGAAACTTAGACGCAAACCGCAGCTGCTAACACCGACACAATATCCCTGTTGTGTTTGTATTGGTGAGCTCAGCTGTTTGTTGCGAATGCTGACCACCAGTTGCTCTCCTAATAAACAAATATTCAGTCTTTTATCTTTTACTGTATGTTGATTATGTTTCTAGGCACTATCATGGATAGAACACATTATTTATTGTCGTTATTAACATTCTTGTAAGCCTTCTTTAGTATGGGACAGGCCGAATATTGACATCGCTTTCGCTACATTCTTCATCTCGCGAGACATGCATTTTCTTTATTATATTATTCTAACAGGCATATGACCACCCCACAACCAATCAGCAGAATGTCCCCACCTCTGTCTATGATCAGCAACTGTGGTGTAGTCGATGGCAGCTGCTTCCCTGCTACTGGCCGGCAACACCGAAGCTGTCCCTTCGATACTTGAGGCGGCGTGAGACACTGAATTCGTCCTCGTTCCTAGGTTTTTACACTAACCCCCACCCTGTCGATTAATGTGGAGGGGATTCTCTGGCCCTATCAAATCGCTCCGTAATGCCGTCATCTTCCTCGGATGCGGTCACACTAGTGGGGTGAGTCCGCTGCATCAGCGTTCTACTTAAAGAGCCCGATGCCTGGCGACTTGGTCGGGAGTTCCGAGTTAGACAGCGAGCAGTGCGGATGTCTAGTAAGGAAAGAGCGCGCCGCAATGCCGCGCCAGGCGGGCCGAATGCCCTACCGCACTCGGCTTTGCCGGCGGCTGACGCGGCAACCAAGACGACCCAGCAAGGAAACACGGACTTGAATATGGACACGGAATGGACGGCAGGAAACACGTTGTTGACAACCCAGCAGGCCTACGGACAAGATGAAGCGACATCAGAGTACGACAGTGAAAGTGCGTCTGATGTTTCAATGACAGAAGACGGAAGCGGATACGACACCATAACAACAAGACCTGGCAACTGTGTAACGGCTGATGAAACGGAATTCAGAGAGGTGGGAGGCAAAAGGAAAATAAGCAGCAAAATGATGAGGAAGGCCAAGCTAGCACGAGCAACCAAGGAAATAACTACAAGTAATAAATATGCAACACTCGAACAGCACGACGAAGAAATCAGTGCAAGTAAAGATGAGCCAGCTCCGAGCGCAACAGGACCAACGCCTGAAAGTAAAGAAATCCTCCCTCCAATCGTAATAGAAGTCGTACAAGACTATATCCTGATGAACCAAGTAATCAAGGAAAACCAGACAGGCAACCTCAAAGTTGTTTACAGGGGAGATAGCCTCAAATACCATGCTGAAAACACCAGAGACTATACCTTTATAAACAAATTCTTTAAGGAAAACCATATACCTTACTACACATACCAACTACCAAAGGACCGACCATTGAAAGTGGTGGTCAAAGGCCTGCCACCAACAGTAGACATAGCAGACCTAGAAGAAGAACTACGACAAAAAGGATACCCCATTCAAGGAATAAATCAATTTAAGAAGAAACATGTGGCCACTAAAGAGCTTATACCACTGGCTGTATATCAAATAACACTGACACCAGGACCGGAGGCAGAGAAGATATACAATGAACGAACGATCCTTTACACTAGAGTGACCGTGGAAAGATACAGGCATCAAGAAGGACCACCTCAATGCATAAGATGCCAAAGAATAGGGCACACTGCAAATTATTGCCATCTACCATACCGGTGCGTAAAGTGCGCCCAACACCACCCCACCAAACAATGCAATTTACCTGAACAAACAAGAGCCAAGTGCGCGAACTGCCAAGGAGCTCATGCGGCATCTTGGAAAGGATGCCCCATATACCAGGCGGCCATACGACCACCAAGAACAAATAAATCAAGGGAAGAAAGAAAACAGAAAACACAGGAAGACGAGAATACCACGCAGATGGACATCAGAGGTAGGACGCAGCAGCTAAAACCACCAGCCAACAACAATCAGCATACATACGCGGATGCTGTGGAAGGAATAAATAGAAAGGAGAGAGCACAGACCACACGACGACGAGAAGAAGATCGACGAATGGTGAGTGACGTACAAGAAGGAATGGACGAGACCACAGACAGTATAAAAGATGTATTCAACGTAATAAAGACAACAATGAAAAACCTGAAGAACGCGAAAACAACATGGGAGAAGGTAATAGTAGTGGTCGAAGCGATAATGACCCTTCTAGCATAATGGAACGCACAAGGATAGGAAAACTACAAGACATCAAAATAGGAATATGGAACGCGAACGGACTAAGAAACAAAAAAGAAGAACTACAAGTTTTTATACACGAGAACCACCTAGACATAATGATGATAAATGAGACACATTTGAAGACAAAGGACACATTCAAGATGCCAGGAATGAACACATATCAAACAGACAGACCAAGAGCAAGGGGAGGAGGAACGGCCATTCTGGTCCGACACTCCATCGCTCACCAACTAATTCAAATGCCTCCTATGATGGAAATTGAAGCAACGTCCATCAAAATACATACAAGAGAAGGATATGTAGTACTGGTGGCAGCCTACCTAGCCCCAAGCCGTGCCATAGTGGAACAAGATTTCGATGCCATCCTCTCGCTGGGGGAGAGAATTATAATAGGAGGGGATTTTAACGCAAAACATGAGACATGGAATTCAAGAATAAACAACGCCAAAGGAGAAAGACTATTAGCTCTTACAGAGGAAAGAAACATAGAGGTGATAGGCCCCACAGAGCCCACGCATATCCCATTCAACCACAGCCACTATCCTGACGTACTAGATGTCGTAATCGTCAAAAATATTAATCAAGAGATACAATTAACAACAGTAAACGACCTAACATCATTTTTTTTTTTTTTTTTTTTTTTTTTTTAATTGGGGGAGCACCCAAAACCCGCTCCTCCAAGCATGGCGGCCTTCCTGTTAACTACTGCTCGCCTCTGCACATGCATTAAGTTAGTAATTCTATAGGTGATCACAGGAACGGGATTGTGATGTATTCCATGCGTCCAGGCGTCCGCCCGTTTACATGGGTCCATCGGATAGATAGACAGAAACTTTTGAAAGAAGAGACAGGGCAGAGGGAAAAAAGTGCCAAGGTTTTACCCTGGGAAAAAAACCTCTGCGATAGTTAGGTAGGGAATAAGAGCGGCTGGCTAAGATACTGCCAGTACCGCGACAGATTCTATGCTACAAGGTTGGATGTATGAAGGATTTGTTAGGATATGGTATCATGCAATAACTACAGCTGGTCCACGCACCGCCGCTGAGGTTATCAGCTGGTGCCGCTCGCCGTCGCTGCCGTTGAGATGGTCCTGGAACATGCCGAATCGTTATATTAGTAACAGCTGTGTGCAACAGGTGTTGTACGTGTTGGTGAGACGTGATTCGCACCGCCAGGGCGCCAGAGCGCAACCGCCGCAACGCGCAGAGCCTCCTCATCCCGGGAGTACACGGTAAGGGTTTCACCGACGGCGACAGCCACAGTGCTGCTAGATGACCACCCCCGACTTGCCCGGGCTTTAGGACGATGACGGACACCACCGCCATGACCACCCCCGCCAGCACGTGTCATCGCCACCGGGTAAGACAACCCCACCATGCTCATTCAGGAAATATTGGAGCAGGATGCATCGCGCTAGCCTGCCACGACACCGTCACCCCGCGGTGTTACCACGCCGGATACTGTACTAATGCTGTTTGTGGATTGATTTCTTGTTATATGTGGCTGCCTTCTGCACCTGCGATCGCACTGTAACCACTTTCCTTAGCCCAGTGATCACTTTGCAGGTTGGTTAGGGAATGGGACCCTAACCCCAGTGGCCCTTGATGCAGTCGACAGATTTCTTACTTGTTTATGCATTAGTTTTTTCCTATCTGTTGAGCAATATTTTCGGCCGTGGGTGTTTAAATCTGTGGTTGTGATCGTAACTGCCTATAGTGCGTATCAAAGGATTTCGCGACATTTGGGATTTCCCGTACATGTTTATGGCAAGCTTCTTA
This sequence comes from Vandiemenella viatica, assembly GCA_031002005.1. Lineage (NCBI taxonomy): Eukaryota > Metazoa > Arthropoda > Insecta > Orthoptera > Morabidae > Vandiemenella > Vandiemenella viatica. The sequence goes on from JARYHS010006239.1 coordinate 17,632, forward strand.
ATTACTTGCTGTATTGGCTCGAGTCGGAAATCTCGGTGTAAGTCGGTTGTTCGTGTTCCCCGAGGAGCATTTGCTATGATCCTGAGTACTTTGTTTTGGATTAATTGCAGTCTCCTAATGTGAGACTTAGCGGCGTACCCCCAACCGGGCTGCATACGTCATGAGTGGCCGAATGAGTGCTAAGTACATTGTTCGGGCATTACCTCGGTGTAGTGTGCTTTGTCTGTTTAGCATGGGTATAGCTGTTTGAGTCTAATGTTTGCTTTATTAACCATGTGTTCTATATGGAGCTTCCATGTTAGCTTCGCGTCAAATTTGACTCCAAGATATTTAACTTCGTTCCGGAAATGTATTTGTTGATTGTGTAGTGTTAGCGGTCGACAGTGTTCGTGAATGCGTTTTTGCTTAGGTCTTCGTGTAAATAGGAGTGCCTCGCATTTAGCTACGTTGACTTTAATTCGCCATCGTGTGAGCCAAGGTTCGACTACGTTAAGCGCGTGCTGTAATCTACTGTTTATATGAGATGGTTGCTGTGACTGTGCAAGATAGGCGGTATCGTCAGCATAAATAGCTTGCATCGTTTTGACTGTGGTCGGAGCTTTATTGACGTATTCTGTGAAGAGCGGAGGGCCTATTAAACTTCCTTGAGGCACTCCGCTTGTATCTCCTGAGGTGTGGAGTTCTTGTTGTCAACGCAGACGTGGAACGTTCGGTTAGTGAGGTAAGAGTGTATTAGGCGCACCAGTCCGTCCGGGAATCCGTCGTCACTGAGTCTACGAATGAGGCCGTTGTGCCAAAGACGATCGAACGCCTTCTCAATGTCCAGGAACACAGCCCCGGTAGACGCAGACAGTTATACCCCCTTGTTACGTGCTCAACAACACGCATTAATTGTTGTGTTGTGGAGTGGTGCTTTCTGAAGCCGAATTGCTCCGGCTTCAGAATGTTGTTGTCCTTATGTGTTGTGTAAGGCGTCTGAGTATGACTTTTTCAACAACTTTGCTAAGGGAGTTCATAAGCTAATCGGCCGGTAGTTGTTGGGTGAAGATGGATCTTTCCCCGGCTTTCTGAACATTAGCACTTTGGCCTCCTTCCATCGGTCGGGGAAATAGTGGTTGTGTAAGATGGCATTCGCGATGTCTGTAAGGTACTCTATCGCTTTCCCCGTGAGCTGTTTAAGAACACGGTTCTGAATACCATCCGGACCAGGTGCTTTTTTAGCGTCCGAGTGCTGTATAGCCCATGAGATTTCGTCGGAAGTTGCCCTACGCGGATACTCGCGAACCGGTTGGGCTAACAGCTGTGTCACCATCTGGTCCGTTTCCAATGTAAACGCAGGATCGGAAGGATCTACGTTTGGTCGAAAAGATTCTGCTAGTGTTGTGGCCATCAGCTCCGCCTTGCCCTCGGAAGAATAGACAAGTCCGTCCGGCCCCTGTAGGGTGGGTGTATGATGTGCTTCACGAGTGAAGTGACGAGCTAAAGACCACACGGAGCGGTCAGAGGTGTCGGTGTTCAACTCCGAGAGCAGACGCCCCCATTGTTGATTTTTGTACTCCTGGATTCTACGACTAATTATGTCTTTGAGTCTGTTGATATGCACTTTATAAATGGGACGCCTAGTACGTTGCCAGTATCTCCTGAGCCTATTCCTAGTTGTGATTAACCCCGTAATTGCCTCAGGTAGCGCCATTTGTCTCTGGTGTGGGGTTGATTCAGGGATGCTACTCGCCATAGCTTCCTGTATGGCAACAGTTAGAATTTCAACAGACTCGTTAATGCGTTGTTGGCTAATCTCGTGTCTCCGGTATGCGACTATCTAACACCTCCTTGAACATAGTCCAGTTGGCGCGTCGATAGTTTAGCATCCGTCGCTTGTCAGTGTTCTGCGGTGTACCTTCAGTGTTAAGTATGAGTGGCATGTGGTCTGACTCCAGATCGTTCACAACCTGTAGGTCGTGTGTACGGGTTATACCCTTGAGGAGGGCTATATCTAACACGTCTGGATTTTGTCCGAACATGGGGACAAACGTCGGTTCGTTTGGCCCTAGTATTAGATAATTGTGCTCTAGTGAATGTTCGTACAGTTTCCTGCCGTTGGAGTTTTGACGCTGCGAATTCCAACTACGATGTTTGGCATTTAGATCTCCAGCGACTATTACTCTAGGTGCGGTATTTAGCAGCCTACTGATATCACGCGTGCTAATATTATTGGGCCTGTTGTAGACTGCGATAAGATTAGTGTATGCTTCGTTAAACCGGATTTTCACGGCTGTGGCTTCGATCCTCTCTAGCTCGGGAAGCACTACGTTTGATTGCTCTATGTCCGTGTGTATAATCACGGCCGTGCCTCCACCCCGTGCGCCGTTCAGCCTGTCAGTACGGTGCACACGGTATTGGCTCATGTGGAATTTATCTTTTGCGCCCAGGTGTGTTCGTTTATAAGAGCAATACGGAGACCGTGCCGCTCCATAAACGCCGCCAATTCTGCTTTTTTGTTGTTCAACCTAACATCAGACCACCAGCTAGTATTAATGCAGCTGAGAAATTGGATAACAACCAAAATGGCAGTAAAGAAGACTACAGAAATAGACTAGAACTACTACCAACGCCTAGTACACAACAATTCAGAACAAACTATTCGGTCACATCACCCGAAAGGGGAGATGCAGCAGTACAACACTTGGTATATGTCATACAAGAGGCGCATCTAAAGCGGCCAATAGTCACCATAGTTGAAGAAAGAAACAGAGAAGAACTACCAGCCCTGCTGGAGGAGCTAAGATACCTTAAGAACCAGCAAAGGAAACGATGGCAGAGATTCAGAGACCCTAAGGACCGAAGAGAATACCAACAGTTAGCCCGGGAACTAAAGACAAGACTTCTTGAAAGCAAAATAGAGAGGTGGGAAAAACAAAATGGCAGACCTCCTCCTACAAAACAAAGATGCATGGAAACTTATAAGAGCACTAAAAACACCACGGACAGCAAAAAGGCCGATAACAGGACCAACAGGAATGGAGTTCGAACCACTCGCAAAGGCGGAAATTCTGGCCGAGGACCTTTGCAGCACAGTACACACTGCCAACAAGGGAGAAAGAAACAAGAAAGAGGAGGAAACCAGGAGACTAGCAAGCACCATCCGAACTGAAAACTATTAACACAAACCCGGAGTTAGTTAGCTACACAAAGGAAGTCCGACAGATAATAAAGAGATTGGCCAACAACAAAGCAACAGGCCCAGACAATATCAGCAACTAAAGCATCTACCAATGAAAGGAATGGTACTACTAACAAGGATAATAAATTCAGCAATGTGTACTTGATACTACCCCCAACAATGGAAGATAGCTCGAGTGGTAGCCATACCAAAACCCGATAAAGACCACACAAGGCCGGAAAACTACGACCCATCAACTTACTCAGTTCAGTAGCTAAAGTGACGGAACAAGTAATACTCAAAAGAATTACAACTAATTTACAGATTAATAAAACAATCAGGAAAGAACAGCATGGTTTTTCAGCCAGGGGCATCAACTACAATGCAACTTCTCAAACTAGTGGAAGATACAGTGAGAGCCTTAATAAAGGGAAATCTGTGGCAGCAGCCTTCCTGGATGTCGAAAAGGCATATGAAAAACATGGAAGGACAACTTATTAGTCAAAATCGACACCAAAACAAAATATCTTGTTGTTACACAAAGTTAATTGGAAACGCCTTAACGCAAAGGAAATTCTACGTGATAGAGGATGGACAACAATCATCCCAACAAATCATGGAAGAAGGAATACCTCAAGGCTCCGTCTTATCACCAACTTTATTTAATATATATGTTAACGATATACCAGTCCCAGACAACATCTACATAGCACAGTTTGCCGATGATATAGTGATATATACCATTGGACACAGGCACGAAACAAACATTCAAAGATTACAAAAGGGAATAAATATGCTGCTACAATGGTGTATCAAAAACAAAATAACTATAAATCCGGGAAAATGTGCGACAATTTATTTCACGAAAAAGAAAACCAGACTTCGATCATCTACCTGGAATAACTATAGCTGGACAGAAAGTTCCATGGAGAACAACACACAGATACTAGGAATAGTATTAGTCAGAAAACTATTGTTCCAGCACCCATATAAGGGAGCGATTCAAAAGGACTTGCTGTAATACTAAACCTATATCCGATCCTCCGAAGTAAGGAGATGACGGGTAGAAACAAAAACACGAGTGTATAAAATGTTCATACTGCCATTTATATTATACGGATGCCAAATATGGGGTTATAGTGGCAAAATCAAACATAGGAATACTGCAAAGATTGCAAAACAGATGACTACGAATGATACTCGGAGCAAGAATTAGCACACCAACTCAACAACTTCATGACGCAACAGGGATATCTACAATCAAAGACGAAA
>JARYHS010006240.1:0-22056 GCA_031002005.1 Vandiemenella viatica
TCATCTATTCTTTCAAAAAAAAAAAAAAAAAAAAAAAAAAAAAAAAAAAAAAAAAAAAAAAAAGACGCTGGTCAATAATTTAAAAAATCGCTAAAAGTGGGACGTCTGGTCACCTTAAAATAAACAATTTAAAAATCAGGTAAATATGAATGAAGATAGCAGAAGAAAGAAACTCAGCTGCAAGAAAAGTGTGAAGAAGTGGACAAGGCAGTGGCTGTAATTGAAGTAGATGTGACAAAAAGCAAGATCAAACATAATTTTGGAGTTATGAACAAAAATGTATTAACAATAAAGCTGCCAATATGAAACCTCTTTTAAACTCAGAAGATATAGATAACCGATGGAAGGAATGAAATGAGAAACTGTATGATGGGGATAAATTGAACAACAGCGTTATTGGAAAAGGAAGGCGATGTTGAGGACAGAGTTTGATACAGTTTTGAATGAATTGAAATCAAATAAGTAGATGGAACTGACGAGATTCCTGCAGAACTTCTGAAATGCCTAGGAGAAGAAGGAATCCTGAGATTATTGAAACTAATTTAAAAAATTCATGAAGCAGGAGAAATTCCATCGTCATAATTCTCAAGAAAGCACGAGCCGACAAATGTGAGAATTATCGCGCTATAAGTCTAACATCACGTTTTAAACTTCCTGACCAGAATAACATACAGAATAATGAAGAGGGTAGAAAAAGAGACAGTAGGTGAAGATCAGTTTGGGTTCAGGAAAAACGACTGTGCAAGGGAAGAAATTCTAGCTATAAGAATGGAGGACACATCATGAAAAACAAAGATGCTTTAATAATGATTGTTGATTTAGAATAAGTTTTTGATAATGTAAGGTGGGACAAGATGTTCAAAATCTTAAAGAAGTCAGGTCTAAAATATCGCAACAGATGAATGCTGTATAAACTATATAAGACTCAAGTTGCTATAATAAATGTAGAAAATAATTGAGAGACATGCATCAGTTAAAAAGGGTGTGAGACTAAGTTATAGCCTATCCCAATTAAAATTCATATTGTATGTAGAGGAACCAATAAAGGAAGTAAAAAAATAATGTGTGTGGCATTAGTGTTAAAAGAGAAAAAATCATTATACTACGATTTGCTGATATTATCTTAATAGCATAATAGCATGAAGATACTGAGAAGTTACTGAATTGCATGAACAAAATACTGAAAGAATTTGGACTGAATATCAATCAAAGCAAGACAAAAGTGATGAAAGGTAGTAGAAATGATACTAATAATAGTAGACTAAATTTAGAAATAGGATCAGATTTTATAGAAGAAATAGGTAAATTCCACCAGTTGGGAAGCAATATTACAACTGATGGCGGAATCAGGAATGATGTCAAAACCAGAATAACAACAAAAAAAGAGCCTTTATGAAAAAGAGACCTCTTTAAATTTCAAATATTAATCTAGAATTCAGAAAGAAATTTTTTAAACTTTGGGTGTGGAGCACAGCATTTCATGGACTTTAGGAAACCAGAATAAAAGAAAACTGAAGCATTTGAAATGTTGTCCAATGAAGGATTCTGAAAATTAAGTAGACAGCCAAAGAAAAAATGAACGAGTTTTGGAAATGATGGGTGAGAAAAGAAATTTGTGGGAAGACTAGAGAAGAGAGAGGATGACAGGTTATATTCTGAGATTGCATAATTTGTTAGTGCAGGAAATAGTGGAATGTAGGAACGGTAGAGGAAGACATAGAAGAGAATTATAAATAATATAAATGTGCATTTAGTCTAAGGGATAAATTGAGATGAATAGGTTAACGCAAGATAGGAAGGGATGGAGGATTGTATCAAACCAGTCGAGAAACTGATGACAGCAAAATTAAAATTCTATTTTAGTGTTATTACAGAGTCACTATTATACCATAAAATTCAGTATACAGCCCTGGTTTCTTACCCAAGGGAGTAGGAAGGAGCTCTCTCTACAAGGTAAATGTGGTATACATTCCACAGAGCCCTGAAAGCCTGATGCCCATCATCATTGGAAAATACCAAATTGTCAAAGATGATTGCAGTCTCCATATTAATTGGCTATTGCAGCACTTTTCGTAGAGCGTGATATGTAAATTCCTAACTCAGCATTATCTCTACTGTTAGGTCTAAAACAGACGAGGTGTTTTCTGCTGCGCCGTGGTCGAATAGACGCATGGTCCAATGTGGCAAGGGGACTACACGCGGCGAGGAGGCGGCGCAGCGACACGGCCTACAGAATAAAATGAATAAGAAATGGAGTTTTTTTTCCCATTTTTGTATCATTGCACTTAAGTGTTCAAATGTAAAATAAGTAGTATACAATTTAATAAATAATGAAAATTCATGTTTTTACTTTTCTTCTAATTATTTCCCGATTTCATACTCTTTTAATAATAAACGTTTTAAATTTTGAAATTAAATACTTTTCTATAGATGCAGCACTGAATCTTTATCTTAACTATTATCTTAATCTTGGTCCCAAGGAAAGTGGCATTTATGTTTTTTATTACTTGAATTCTGGTATTTTCTTATTTTAGTAGGTAAAACTAATGAACTTGATTCAGGTGCAGTTATATCGGCAGTTCTTTCTTCTTCTGTTCCACCATCGGTACAGTAATCACAGAAGAATTTGTCTCTCGTCTGCAATATCAATTGTTTCACAAAGAAGTGAGGTATATGCTCCAAATCAACAGTCGACATGTTGATCAAGACTGCTGTGGAGGCGGCGGCTGCCGCGTGACTACAGCTCAAGAGATCGCCACCTCAACCGGCGCGCCACAGGAAGTTGCTTCGTCTGTTGTAGTCCTTAGTACAGCGGCTTGGAAAGAATTGAATTGACGCGTTGTTGATTACGATTGCTAATTTATGTAATCGTCTGGAATTTTTATGTTACTCTTAGTTTTTAATTAATTATAGATAATGTGGTAATGAATGACCATTATCATTAATAATTAAATGTGTTACATTTCTTCTTTGCGTTATTTCCATCCAAAGACTGAAGTAGTTTTTAGCATAATTAGAGGAAGTGTTTGATAGAAATTGTTCGGCTGCCGACTACCAGAGCGATTTTGCCCAGTCACATGATTGCAGTTAGCCATTATGCGGTTTATTGTCGCTAAAATTGTTTGTTTCACCTTACAAGAAGTGGTATGTTCAGAAATTGAGGGAGGAAAGTTTCTCATTGATTTTTAACAGTATTTTCGTTACTCTGTAACTTCCGTGGTGTCAGTAAGCATGCTTTCCCTTCTGATATTGTACTCTACTTCAATGCAATAAATACTCCAGCTGGCACAATACCTTTCTAAGCACGCTGTCAGCACTTCAACATCAGTTCCAACGATGCTTGCTATTAATTACCAGAAGATGTATCAGGCTCTGATAAACCTTTTTATGAGATGCACAAATCAACATTTAGACAAAGAAAATAATACAAAAACAGACGATGATTATAAAATGATTTATATAAGATACGATATGTACAATTTTATACGTGTAAGGATTGATAAAATGTCTCCCGACCGAAAACAAACAATTAAATAGAAAAAGCATTCATATTGTTTTCATTTTAAATTGTGAAGTTGTCTTTTTGATACGTTCTGAGAAGTCACAAAATTGCAAACTGTTACAGTACAACAGCAGAAATAAAAGAAAACTCCATGGCCACAAAGTATTTAATCTCGTTGACTATGTATTTTTCAATTTCGTTCCACTTACCATTTCCCGTTTCAGATAATTATTCATTCTGTGGCAAGCATTATCAGATGACGAATTTTGTTTTTAAAGTGACAATATAAGTCAGCCATTGTTGCCGCTGGAGGATTCAGTTGTCAATCAATCCTAGTGCAATTTTATCTGCTACATTTCTTCGCGAACAGTTACGGTACTATTCGTACAAATTGGGGTAATTTATGTGTCTGCCAGCCAATGCTACACCCTTGTTACGTCATGTAGCAGTTTTTTTTTAGTGTAATTTTCGCATGAATTGCCGGAAGAATGCATAAAGCAGTGAATATATAATTCGTTTTTGTTTTAATTATTCCTTAGCACTAAATTAAAGACAAATGTATCACAGATGTTTACTATTTGAAGTTTTTCTGATGTCGCAATCCATTCCCTTGGTTTTTATTTTTTGCTTGTGGCTTTACAACTAGTCGACGTCGATGTCATTAGATGCGGGAAGGGACTGCGAAAAAAAGGTAAGGAATTTTGGCCATAGCCTTTCGAAGGATCTATCCCGACATTCGCCTGGAGTGATTTGGGGAAACCATAGAAAACACAAATCTGGATGGTCGGTCGAGGATTCGAACCCACGTCATCCCGAATGCGAGGCCAGAGTGTTAACCGTTCACCCACCACGCTCGGTACTTGGAAAGTATTTCACTACGCTTTCATTTTATGTTTGCAAACATTTTATTAACGTCGTGCGTAGCTGTATCAGGATCTGAATTTTGTATTTTCACCGTGAAATCCGATACTATTGCGGCTGGATGCTTCTGTTATGAAGATTGATACTATAATTATATTTTTTCTATTGCAGCTGTAACTTACGCACTGCTTGCCAGTTAATGACAGCAGGCTGTTCTTCCATGCAGTTGGTTTCTCTCAAGCTTTCTGTAGTTATTGTTCGCAAAACAGCATGCATTTTTCTTTGATGAAAGTAACACATATTATCTGTTATTCTTTATCTGAATCATAATTTATTCATGTAATATAGATCCCTAAGATTTTATTCCGCAATGTTCTTCTGTCTGAGAATTTTGAGAGGGCTGATAAGAACGAGAATAGAATCAATATTAATTTTTGTTTGAAGCTCAAGAACATTGCTGCTAAAACCCATAGGATTAAATTGTCAGGGGAAGTGCTGAGCAAAAATACTTAAAGAATTTAAAATTCATAAAAGAAAAAGGCAGAAGTGTAGAGAAATCACACACACACAATTCAAGATAAAAAAAAAAAAAACAAGAAATGCAAAAATGGATGTAGGGAAATGGAAAAGGATATGTTTCATTGCAATTAAATTAAATTAAAAAATCAGTGCCAAAGTAGGTTCCTGTGATGAATTTCTATGTAAAGTAATAATATTTTAGTGATATAAGCGTTTTAGGGCTCTAAGAAGGATAATTAACATCTGGGTCAATCACTGTTATACACAGCTCCAGCAACAAATGCGAAGGCGTGTAATATAGCCTTGAGGACAGATGAAAGATTATGAGATTTATTGTAGGGTTAGTCTATCATACATGACATGTCATCGCATTCTAGCGGATAAACTGAACATGAGACCAAATGTGTCGAAAGTTGTTTCTCGTCTTTTAGAAAACAAACAATGAGGCCACTGGGTTGAGGTTTGCACTGGACTGGAAGCAACAGTTGAAGGAAATACCCCGACCAAGCCCTCAGCGGCCCAAAAAAGTGGGTCTGGCATATAGCAAAGTTAAATCAATGATTAATTTTTCACATTATTGAAATTGCACACAAGGAATTTGTTCCACCTGGTCAGACTGTCACGGAGAAGACGGGGGAATCTCGTTTTAAGAGACTTCCTATCGCTAACCCTACGCAATTAAATATCTGGGTCCTTGTGATTTCTACTTCTTCCATAAAATGAAATTCCAGTTGCAGGGCAGCATATTAATTCTGCTGAGATTCAATCAAAATCGCTATATATGGTCAACACCTACAACCAAGGGTATTCCAAGAGTGCTACTGAAATCAAAATATCGCTGGCATTGTATAGAAGTCCAAGCTGGTTAATTTGAATAGATGGCAGAAGTAAGGAGTTAATGGGCATCCTGATTGGTAGGTTTTTTTTTTTTTTTTTTTTTTTTTTTTAAGACTGCATACATTGTTGTAACCCAGTACATGAATCTGACACTTGAGGGAATGCTAGTAGGTAAGAATTTTTCAAGAAAGTATGTTCCACCTGCCTATACTCCTACCGTTATCTTGGTAAAAAATGAACAATAGGCCACAAAAAATTGGATGTTTTGCTAGCAGATTATTTTTTCTTTGGACAAAAAGCAGAGCAGAATATTTGTGAAACTATGTATGAAACATATATGTAATTAATATATAAACTGATAACTTCTGTTCTGAATCAATTTATACAAATAGCAATGGTAAAACAAAAAGATACAACTCTATCAAAGATCAATCATATCTGAATGAAGATCAATTCTATTAATGATGCTACAACTTGAAAGGATAGTTTGAAAGAGGGTATTTAATTCAAATTGTGTGTTTAGAAGAGAAAAAACGATATTAAAACTTACTAAGCTATACTAAAATTAAACAAAAATTAAAAGTTACTTGGAATAACAATACAAGAAGCAGATTTCTAGAAAAAACCATACAAATACGTAATTTTTATGTCACTATTGTGGACACATTATACTTCTACCCACAGTAGTGATTAAATGCCATAGTCAGGTTTTATTTCCCTTGGTAGTGAGTCATTATACCAGAAATCCTATTGAATAAAGAACAAAAGGGAAACTGAGAAGAGTAAATAATTAAAATCATATAATGATCTAATAATATTCAGTTATAATTTCTCTCTCTCTCTATGTCAATAAAAGTGATCTGGATGCCTGATGAATAGATAAGGTAATTTGAGTGTGGTCTGATTACCTTACCGGCACAAAAAAAATAATGTTTCCACTTACTGGTTACAGATTACATTTATTTCGAATACATTACTTAAACAATCAATTAGTAACAATAATTGAAACTGTACTTACAATTATTACAGAACAAAAGACATACTGACAAGCATTATTACAAACTGATTCCAATACCTATTAGAATAAAATATAATATTTTCAATTAGTTAATATTTTTAAACATTAAAATGAAAACAAAAAAGTAAACTGAGGTACTAAAATCTAAGTAGATTTACAATGTTAAATAGACTTTAATTCTCTATCTCTAAAAAAAAAAAAAAAAAAAAAAAAAAAAAAAAAAAAAAAAAAAAAAAAACACACATGTTGAAGGGAGAAAACTCATACCTATCAAACATGATTTTACATAGACACAACCATATCTTCTGATTACATCAACAATATAGATGCTGGAAGACATCTTACTAACTAATCTAAATAAAAACCAGTTAGATGAGAACTGTTCCTGGATAGAATATTAACAGAAAATTAATAATATACAAAGACATTAAAATTAAGAACATAACCCATTCAAACTGATATCAGGAATAGCTAATAATCATTCAATGGAACTACTTCAATGTAATAAATTTTCTAAACAATATAACTCACACAGAAATTTCTCTCATCCCATTAAAGTACAACTGAAGCAAAAATATATCTTACATTAATATGGGATGGATTTACACCAAACAACATCATAACTTATAAAACAGATTATACTAGATATTACCAAGAAATAAGAGAATAAACTAAACTAAATAACAGTACTTCATGATTAAATCAACAAAATAGGCAAATCTCAACTGTAATCTGAATTATTACAGCCATTAACTTAAAGGTTAATACTAAAGAATGTGATCAAAGATATTTAACAACAAAATAAACTGCACTGCTGATTGTTTTGAATACTCTGTAATGCTAAAAAAATTTTTAGAAAATCATTACAAATTCTTTTATTAAATTCTATTTAGTACTTCTAGATTCTGAAACGATTTTTTATTAGTATTAATAACAGTAGATTATTAGCAAATTTTACATTAAAATATTAATAACCAGCGAATTAGCGTGACAGGAACTTCTAATGCATTTTAATTAACTAAAACATATGAAACATTTTTTCACAAATAGTAAAGTAAGCTTCTAACAACGAATACTCTATGATACTTAAAATTATTAAAACCTCCAAAAATATTTTTATAACCTTAGGAAACAAATGGACGATTATGTGAATAAAATCTCTATTGCGGTTTAATATCCCATGACATACAAAGTTTTCCACAATCTTAATGCGAAAATTATTAAAATCCTGAATGAAAACTGTTCTATTTAGACTCCCAGAGCTTTATGTCATTTTACTCACTGTAACAAAAGGGTGTTCACCTAAATGAAACTTGTAACTTTACTGGGGTTATGAATACATTGTATGAGATTTTAATTCAAACTATATAACATAGTACTAACTATTCAAAATGTATCCTGTAAGCCTTTTTTTGTATCAGTAACTGATTAAATGTTTTTCGCAAACCTCACGGAAAATTGGCGTTCATCAAAATGAATCTACATGTACCTTTTAAGATTCTGAGACTATATAAAAGATTGTCCACAATTTTCACAAATGAATCCGCTGGTGGCTTTTAAGATTCCAAGAGTATCTAAATGATTTTCCACAAATTTTGCAAGAAAAAGGATGTTCTCCCAAATGAACCCGCTGATGAATTGTAAGACTTCCACACTGTGTAAATGATTTTCCACAATTGTCACAAGAAAACGGACGCTCTCCAAAATGAATCCGCTGATGATTCTTAAGATTACCAGAATCTCTAAACGATTTTCCACAGATTTCACAAGAAAACGGACGCTCACCCAAATGAATCCGCTGATGACGTTTAAAAGATCCAGAGTGTGTAAACGATTTTCTACAAATATCACAAGAAAACGGAGGTTCACCCAAATGATTCAGCTCATGTTTTTTAAGATACCGCGACTCAGTATATGATTTGCCACAAACGTCACATGAATACGGACGTTCTCCTAAATGAATCATCTTATGCTTTTTAAGTGTAGTAGACGCTATAAATGATTTTCCACAACTGTCACAAGAGAACGGTCGCTCTCCTAAATGAATCAGCTGATGATTTTTACGACTTTCAGATCGTGTAAATGATTTTCCACAAATATCACAAGAAAACGGGCGCTCTCCCAAATGAATCAGCTGATGTCTTTTTAGATACCCAGAATGTGTAAATGACTTTCTACATAGGTCACAGGAAAATGGACGTTCACCCAAATGAATCCGCTGATGAGTTTTCAGATTCCCAGAATGTGTAAACGATTTTCCACAAATGTAACAAGAAAAAGAGCCTTTACCTGAATGAACCATGTAAAGTTTTTTGATATCTTCACAAATTCTAAACGATTTTTTAAAAACTTTACTCGAAAATGGGGCATAATCATTTCTAAGACTGGAGGACCACATACATGATGTCTCATGGAGTCTGCGCACAGTTAACTGTTTGTCTGAATTACAATTCTTGTAGCTTTGCTTCTTTTAAATTCATTACTACAGCTGTATGCATCAACTAATTTCTTTGTTCTATTGGTTTGAAACGCGGAAGTATAAAGTTGCTGCTCATAACCGCAACTGTTTACTTTGTAGTCACAGTAACCCCTAGAATCAGAAAAAGTAAGTTTTATTAAGGAGCAACCACTTAATACATTAGAAAATTATGTACATTTAGAAATGTGTAAATTGAATATTTATAAAACAATAGCAACGCAAATAATATTAACAAATATATTTACTCCTTCAAGAAATCTGAAGTTAATCCTTTGCTCAACAAACCAACGACAGTAATTTGCAATATATTTGGTTACAAAGAGAGGTTTATATTATTATTAAATGCAACAATGAATATCATAAAACAAATATGAAATTTGAATTAATGACCAGCAGACATTCCCAAAAGATTAAATTACTTATTTAATTTTTTTAAAAAAAACTTAACTTCCTAGCGAATAGAAACACTCAGTAACTACATTTTAAATTAAATTCACAACAAATTATATGTAAGGCAGACTTACTTACTAGATAAAAGAAATGAATACTCTAAATCAACGATAAAATGAAATATTGGGATGGCTTATTCTGTGTAAAAATCTTATAGCATAGAACATATTTCGATAAGACTCTAAAAAAAAAATAAACACATACTAAAAGGCGTTACACAGTGACGTATACCATATCCGGCTCACTTCTACTTGTATTTGTAGAAAATATTTCAGTAAACCTCCAAAGAAATTTATAAAAGAAACAAGATAAATGGCAAATGACTAACAACATCAACTAAGCAGTTTATTATTTTTGCATAGAACTCATATGACCTACAACTTTCTCCAGAAAAAAATAATATAAGAAAAATTTGGACAAGCATGATTTCTTTTTTTTTTTTTTCTTTTTTTTTCTTTTTTTTTTTAATAAAGGATGGCAACAATCTTAGATACAAATAGAATCCGAAGAGTGACCAGATTTAAATAACCAGGATGCTTGTCGAACAAAAATGGAGGACCGTCAGAGAAAGTGATGATCTACTAGCTAATAATAAAAAAAGCGTTAATATCTTATATAAAGGAGTGAATTGCTGGCACTCGCTAGATAATTGTGAAATATTATATGTGGTTGGTATTACTATATAAAATCGAAGCTTGAACACCGAAGTCTCTTCTGTTAATATGGTGGAGGCTTAATGGCCAATTATTTAAAAAAAAAAAAAAAAAAAAAAACACGATGTATATATGAACATGTTCTATAGCATGTCGAGAAAAAAGGAAACGAAGGGGAGGAACGATATTTGATTTAAAATGACAATCAAAGATTCACATAGTTTATCACTAGAGGCAAATCACAGGATGAGGATGAAGAAGAGTTTGCTAGTCAGAGCGCCTCCCTCACTTATTCAACAACCACGACACTACCTGCTTAGCAAGAGCAACATATAACATGGAGGACTATTCGAGGACAATTGGTAACTTTCTATACAGACGGCGCAAAAAAAAAATAATAATAATAATAATAATAATTACTTGTTGAGAAATAAACTTATATAAGAAACTATCAATACTAAAGCTAATATCTGCATAAAAATTAGAAGTTTCATACAAAAAATAACAAGAACTGTTCTCGGGCTGGCCATGAAAAGAGTTTTTAGCAAAAACAAATCATCTCTCTACAGGCAATGCACCATATCCAATATTTTTCCAGTAAATGGATTCCAGCACTGAAATGCAATTCTGTTTGGTCTGAAAAATATCCAATTATATCAGCTATCACTTTACTTAATTGATTTAATTTTATTTATAAATATGTTCTGCCTTGGAAGTACATGGGAGAAAGAGCTAGAAAAATGAAGTTAATATGATTGATGTTCAACAATTTTAACTAGACATTCGTCCGGTTTCCCACCGTGGAAACCCATTCATAGGTAGGTGCATTGTCCTTACCAATAAATGAAAATAGCTTTTCTTGCCCTTCTCAATTTTTTTAAATGTAGTTGGTCTAGAAAACTTGCTTACCTTGTATCTGTTATTATCTCAGATTTTCAAGACAATGAATACAAGGATATCCTTTTGCATCCCCCCAAAAAACACTGGCCATGTGCTTTCTGGCAGATACAATCGATTTTGTCTTTCTTGTTGCCTATCGATTGGCTGACAACCACAATGGAGCTTTGTAAGTTCAATATGGCCTCGTAAGTGTAGCGCACTCTTTAATAGTGTTAATCAATTCTCGCTTAGTGCACTCCAACACTCTATGTACTCTTTCTTTAAAAAGGAATTCTTTTACTGTTAAATCAAATCCAAACCCAAAGTGTTTAACTGCAACTAGACAGCATCACTTTGCATAGAGGCACTGCAGGACGCAATAAGGTAAAAGCTGTATATTCAGTATCATTATCCTGGAGTGTGGTGATGGACTCTCGTCACTACCATACTAACAAATTGGAGCGCAAAATTAATGGTACCATCGTTAAAATGGTCTATACATTGTTAGCAACTTCGTTTTAAAATTAGTATATGCTCAGCATATATCAAAATCGGCATCCAAGCTTTATCGGATTTAATTTTGTATATTAAACGTATCGCACTCTTATTCCTGATACATATATCATCACCAAAACAGCCTTAATTGACAGTATTCAAAATATTTTACACATTGTAGTCATTCGCGCAGGTTAATGGTTAAGGAAGCTATTTTTGTTAAATTTGAAAGTAAAGATGGATTGTTTTTAATTAAAAAAGCAAAATAAAAATCAAATTTTATATTAAGCAGGTGAATATCGTTTAGTGCGTTGTGTGATATTACAAACAAAATTGGCGAGGCAAGCAAGTTTAAAGTGTAGCACTAGATATACACAGGAAATTAGACGTTGTAACCCATAGTAGGTTAAATCATTGTGGTAAATCTAGTTGGGTCATGTTAAGTGAAAGAATTCTGAGCACATATGTTATCTTGCGTCAAAAAACATCATGCGAGTTCTTCAGTGCCACATGATAGTTTATTGCAACCACTACCTTTTATTATTGCAGGAATTAATTAATTCTTGCATTGTAGTTAACAGACATATTGTGTTACTCAGTAGTATTAAATTGAAAAAAAGAATTGTGTTCAGATTTAGAGGAACCAAGGAACTATATTCAGCCAGGCAGATCATCATGAAATAAAAATAAATACTAGGAATAGGGATCATATTAGTTATTTAGGAAAGAAAATAAATAATTATGTATTTATTAGGTACACAGGCAATTGTTTGATGAATGTATGAAATTTAATTGTAATGGTAAACATACTTCCTTGATAAAATTAGTTTGCAGGGAATGGTTTCACAATCCTACATCTATGTAGAGGGAGAACTGTAGGGTACGAGGGATGCAAAATAATTTAGTACATCTCATGTCGCACGCGGGAAGTTAGGAAAGAGTTTTGTACGAGCAACTTAATTTTTCAATTCTACAAGCTTTTTTCAAAGGTGCTTTTTCCTAACTCCAGAAACAGCCCCTCACTTCAAAAGCCATTGTGCTTAATCGCCATGAAAAGCATTAGGAAAGGTTGGGAGTGTAGTCACTATCACTTGCATAGAAATTGTTAGAGGGATGTTATATCTGTATTGTATTTGTATTTATTGGCCCCTTAGCATCATACATAGTACGAAGTACAAATGATATGGGGCAAGTCAAAATTTGTCTGTACACAGACAGACAAACAAACATATAACAAACATTCTATTATATACTATGAGATAAAATACTATACAGATATGATATAGACAAAAAGAATTACAGTTACAAATATACAATTAATTCTTTACAAATTTAAATGATACTAATGACATCACCCATGTTTAAAACTAACATTTGGTTCGAAAATACTCATCAATACATTAGAAGCAGTGGTCGAGCAAGTACTCCTTCACTGATGATATGAATTTAGTATTTTGTCTTACAGACTTGATCCTCTGTGGTAGTTTATTAAACAATCTGATTCCCATATGAAGTGGCCCTTTCTGACAGAAGGTAGTATTTGTTTGTTGTATATGAAAGTCTAGTGTCTTTCTAGTATTATACCAGTGTATGTCACTGTTTGTTTGTAGTTTATACCCAGAAGCTTCTATATTTTTTTAATGAATTTTATAGTTTCCTGTATATATAAACAGGCCAGTTGTAGAATTTGTAACTTTCTAAATAAATGTCTACATGAGGTTCTACTTCGTACTCCTTCAATAATTCTGATAATTTTTTTCTGGATTTTGAAGCATTTGATACTAGGTGGGGAGTTCCCCCAGAAAATGATTCCATACCTTAGTAATGAATGTACATATGCAAAATAAATATGCCTAATGGTTTCATTAGATATGCAACCAACTAAGATTCTCATCATGTAGCAGATAGTATTTAGTTTTTACTAAGGTGTTCAATGTGTGTGTTCCATTTTAAATTCTCTTGTATATAAATACCTAGAAATTTTATATTCTCTACATTTTTAAGTAGTTTACCACTAAGTTTTACTGTAGGTAACTGTGTATCTAAATTATTTTTTGTCCTGAAGTGTATGGCATTTGTTTTTTCTGTTTTTATTATTAGCTTATTTTGAGAAAACCAGTTTGCAATATTTTTAGAAGTGTATTCAATATTTTTTAATAATTGTTCTTTGGTACATTCTTTCATTAAAATGGTGGTGTCATCTGCAAATTTAATATATTTTTGGCAGTTATTTGTTGTTTCCAGATCATTTATATATATATTAAAAATAGGACAGGACCAAGTATTGATCGTTGTGGTACTCCATATTTTATGGTTTGCAATCTGAGTGAATATAGTTTATACTGTTGTCAGTCTTAAAGCTACATTCAACAAACTGTTTTCTATCATTCAGGTATGACTTTACCCAATTGTTAGCTACTCCTCTAACTCCCAGGTGATCTAGCTTTGAAAGCAGATATTATGATCAATTACTTCAAATGCCTTCGACAAGTCCAAGCATATAACTGATATGTGTCCTTTCGCTTCAAGAGTCTGTAGTATTTCGGTGTAAAATGAAAAAAAGGGCAGTTTCGGTGATTTATTCTTTCTGAACCCATGTTGAGAATCTGAAAACACATTATTATTTTCAAAGAAGTTAACTAGTCTTTTGTGAAATAGATTTTCTAAGATTTTAGAGAAACATGAGAGGACTGACACTGGACGGTAGTTCGACACCTTATCTTCTTCCCCTTTTTAAAAAAAGGGTTTTACTCTTGCTGTGTTAAGCCTATCTGGAAATATTCCACTAGAGAATGAGCTATTGCATATATGAGAGAGAGGACAAGCTATATACTCAGCATATTTTTTTAATAGAAAATCTGGGACTTCATCAATTCCAGATGAAAATTTAGGTTTCAACTCCCCAATAACTTTTTAATACTTCCTCTTCATTTGTTGCTGAATAAAAAGGGTTTTGCTATTATCATGGTTGGCATTAGTTTGAGTGTTGATGTTGGACTTGCCAAATTTTTAGTAATCAAATCTTCGGCAATGTTTGAAAAATATGTATTAAAGGTGTTAGGAAATCTCTACAGGATCAGATATTATTTTTTTATTCTCTTCAAGCTGAATATTACGGTTATCTACCTGTCTTGCTCCTATTTCATTATCACTACCTTCCACATGGCTTTCATTTTTATGGTAGCTGAGGAAATATATCTATCTTTTTCTAGTTTCTTTGCTTGTCTTATTACCTTGTTAAGAACCTGTTTGTATTTTTTGAAATATTTATCAAATTCTGGAGTTGTTTCCTGTGTCTTAGAAGTTGCATGTAACAACTGTTTCTTTTTTATTGATACTAAAATACCAGAGGTAATCCAGCCCTTTGCATTGTTTATTAGGCCTACATTTTGCTTTCGTGTTCTTAGTGGGAAGCATATTTCAAAATAATACAAAAATGTTCTTATAAATAAGTTATATTTCTCATTTGTATCTGTGCAATTATACACTTCTTCCCATGTTTCATTTCTTAAGATATTATTAAATTGGTTGATCTGTTGATCCTTAAAGCTACGTGATTTTATATTTTGTATGTGTGTTAATGTTAGATTCTAATTTTTAATGTTAAAACTTGTGCTAAATGGTCAGAATAACCTGTGTCAAAATTCATCACATTATGTCTGTAATTAGTATTATTTAGAAAAATTTGGTCAATTGTTGTTGAAGAATTTTTTTGTAATGCGTGTAGGTGTTTCTATCAGACTTTTAAGATTGAATGAGGATACAAGACTCAAAAGTATCATTTGTCAACTTTGAATCCTTAGAAAAATCTATGTTAAAATCACCGCATATAATTACATTTCTATTTACTAATGGTATTTTTTTTAGTGCTTTCTCAAACATGTTTAAGGAATATGTTACTGTCCCCATCTGGAGATCCGTATACACACATTAATATTATTTTATTTTTTGGAATGTATATTCCAGATATCTCAAAGTGTTTTTCTATAGAATATTTTTGGATTGTACTAATTTCCTTAAAATCAATGTCGTTTTTAATAAATATACAATTCCCTCCTTGTTTTGATTCACTTCTGCAAAAATATGTAGCTAAGTTAAGTTAGGAAAGTTAGTAACATTCAGTTGAGAAGTACTGAGCCAGTGTTCTGTAAAGCATATGACTGCTACCTCTTTAAGCTGTGTTGAAAGGAGTAATTCAATTTCAATTTTTTTTTTATTTTTAAGGGATTCCACATTTTGATGATAAATTATAAAGTTTGAATTTGCTTTTCAGTATGTACATTGGCTCGACCACTTACCTCTTTAACAATGCCCTCTATTTTAATGCCTTTACTTGATTTGACATTTTTTCCTTTGTTATTCTCTTCAAAATTTACACTGTGATGGTTTTGGTTCACTGTTCTTTAGCACTTGTTGTGTATTCTCCTGCTCTGTGTCCAGTATAAAAAATCATCTTCTCTATTTAATGGTGAAATGAATTTTTCTGTTCCTACGCCTGCTGGTTATAGGTGCTTGACTTCTTGAAGAAATCACCCTGCCTTTCCTTCTTTGATCTCAGCTTCACTTTCAGCACCTTCTTGACCTAGTACTGGTACTTCTTGATAGCTACCAACTGTATCTTGTAACGGTATGGTTTTAAAGTTTCTGGTCATTTCCGTATTGAACTTTATGTTATTAATAATGTTTTCAGCCATTATGGTTTTACCTAAGTTATTTCTGTGTAGGCCATGTCGCGTGAAGTGACTTCTATCCGAGGAATCCAGTTCAATAAATTCTGCATTTTGAAAAGCACTGCAAATCTTCTTGAACTTTCTGTTTGTTGCAGTTATTTCAGTATTTACGCAGGACCATTCAATCAGGTCATGTCTGTGCGGTATGCTTGTTTACGTAAAACTGGAGATCAGTTCTTGTTGTCAACACTTCTTTTAGTTTTCTGGTCGCATTCTGGCTTCATTTTGATATACATCATTCGCTCCTCCCACTACAACACATGTGCTGCCGGGTGGCAGACTACCAGTATTTAACACTTCATTGAGAGGCGCACCTGGCTTTACTATTCCTGTCACAGAGAACTTTGCATTTTTAAAAAACAGAAGCTAGTCCTTTCCCATGGCTATCCGCTAAAATATACACGCTTTGTTTGTTCGTCACTTTCTTTCCAGGGTATTTACAGCTGTATTTATGTTTAATTTTACGCATCTGGTGTCATGTACTGTCTTCTCTTCTTGTGTAAGATGTTTCTCTTCAGATTTGAAAATCTCAAATCTATTTCACGTTGGTAGCGAGATATTTTCACAGTTTTTTGATAGCACGACAACACTTCTTAGGTTTAATATATACAACACTTTGATCACTATTTTTGTATGAATCCTCAGCACTGTTTTTAAGTTAACCACATATTTCTGAGGAGCAGTTAATTCTTGTTTTACACATTGTAACACACTTTCATTCACGCCGGCGTTATATTTTCTCATTGCAGTTTCAAGGTTATTACACATGGTTTGTCCACATTCACATACCGGGTTTATCGTTACAAGTTTGTCTAAACAAGCATTATGAATCCATACATGCATAACTGAGCATAACCGGATGCCGTTAATGACAGCTTCATTACACGAAACACATTTTAGATTAAAGAAATTTGCATTTTCTGTAAAGCGGTTGATCAACACTTCCACACGCGACGCCATATTAACTGACTAATTGTGTTTTCCTAAAGGTTCAGTATTCGTCGGTGCAGTCTTGGATTATATTGGTCAGTTTATACTAGTGTTATATATTTTAGCTGATATAAGTTTACCATTATTGTAGCACACATCCAGCACAAATTAATAAATCAACTTGATTCTACAGTTTAATTTCAGAGAGTTCTTTTTATTTTACTTATGGCTTTACACCTCGTTGACGTCCATTAAAGTAGGGAAAGGACTGATGGCAAGGAGCGGGATGGAATTCCTCCATGGCATTTCGAAGGAAACATCCCAATATTGTCTTGGAGTGATGTAAGGAAACCAGGGAAAACCCTAATCGTGATGTCAAGGCGGGGAATGGAACCCACTCCTTCCGAATGCGAAGCCAAAGCGTTAGCGCTCACCCACCACGCTAGGTCCATTGGTTTACGTTAAACGGGTTTTTGTTGCAATTTATAACCAGTTATTAATATCCCCTTCGCCTCCAACTTAAAACTTCTTTTGTATTTTTAAATAAATATATCAATTACCCCCTCTTTCTTTTCTTATTTCGGACTCAAGAGAGATTATTTCACGGAGAATGCATTGTTCCTTGCTCCAAAGACAGATTTAACTCGTGTCAAATACGCACATACAAAAGTTGATAATTATATGTTGATAACCATTACCTTACAAGGTGCAATTTATTTCTGGCGTAAGGCAGAGGGATGACAGGTATCACTGCTTCTCTGGCATGCACGTTCACCTGACATGTCACCCATTGCACATGAATGGCATATGACAGGTAGCAACTTTTAAATTCTGGTCATCCTGCGAACACAGTAGACGATGTGTGAACCCGCCTACAAACCCCAGCAGCATTTCCAGGCTCGCTTTGTTCGATGCCACGACTTCTAAAGGGCTTCTGACCACACTGAATTCTCAAAGTGCATTTAAAGTACTGTAATTCTAATCAAGTGCCAGCTTGCGGTCAACATTTTCCTTCAATGCACAACTCATAAATGACATTTGAGATTCCCAGGCTGAAAAAAATTTCTCACAAATATCGCTAAAAATTGGCGTTTTACAAATGAAACCGCAGATGACGATTAAGTTCCCCAGACTCTGTAAATGATTTCTCACAAATATTGCAAGAATATGGGTGTTCACACAAATGAAACCGCTAATGACATTAAGAACCCCAGACTTTGTAAATGATTTCAGGCAAATGTTGCAAGAAATTGAGCGTTCACCAAAGTGAATCCGCTGATGGCGTTTAAGATTCCAGGAATCTGTAAATGATTTTTCACAAACATTGCAAGAAAATTGGCGTCCACGTATATGAATCTGCTGATGACGTTTAAAATTCCTACGCTCTTTAAATGATTTGTCACAAATATCGCCAGAAAATAGGCGTTCATACAAATGAATCCACTTATGACATCTGAGATGCCAAGACTGTGTAAACGATTTAAGGCAAATATTGCAAGAAAAAGGGTGCTCACCCGCTTGAATACGCTGATGACGTTTAAGAATCCCAAACTTTGTAAATGATTTGTCACAAGTATGGCAAGAAAATGGGCGTCCACATAAGTGAATCCGTTGATGACGTTTTAAGATTCCCAGACTCCGTAAATGATTTCTCAAAAAATATCACCAAAAAATGGGTGTTCACCTAACTGTACCCGCTGATGACGTTTAAGATCTCCAGCCAGTGTAAATGATTTCAGGCAAAGATCGCAAGAAAATGGGCGTTCGCCCAAGTGAATTCGATGATGGCGTTTAAGATTCCACGAATCTGTAAATGATTTCTCACAAATATCGCAGGAAAATTGGCGATCATCCAAGTAAATCCGCTGATGACTTCCAGACTGTGTAAACAGTTTTCCACAAACATCACTAGAAGATTAGTGTTTACCTGAACGTACTAACTGATACTTTTTAACAGGCTCGGAGTGTATACTAGTTTTACCACACCCGTGACAAGAATATTGGCTTTCACCAGAATGAATCTTCTTATGCTGTCTAAGAATAGAATAAATTGTTAAAGATTTACCACAAATCTTACAAGAATATGATAGATTTTTAAAATCCCCAGATGTTGAAAGTGATTTTTTTACAAAATTCACTACAGAATGGGATATAAGCTTTCCTGATTATTTTTAATACCATAGGACTGTATGCACTCATGTAATTCGCACCAGTGGCGTAGCTAGCGTGGGTGACACACGGGGCAGATATCGATGGTGTCACCCGTTGAAATAAAATCCAAAATTTAGTATATTATTTCATCTGTTAGGTGTAAAATATGATATTAATAAAACATCATTAAATAAACATTTATTGTTATTTAAAAATAATAGTTAATAAAATTGTAAGATTAACAACATTTAAAAGATATGCAGATAAAATAAAACCAATTGCTTTCACAATCCCCTTTTTCTAGCTTTAACAACTACAAACCCGTAAATTACATTTTCGAAATTAAAAATTTGATTTACTTCATGTTCAATAATCAATATGGCAAGATTTTAGCCACGTGTTGATCACTGGAGATCGAAAGTGGTTTTAGATTATTTTAACTCCTCTGAAGATCGGGCCTCACTTGCCTGATACTGTTCCGCACCGTCACCGCACCGACACGTTTCTTACTATTGGCACTCACTCGGTCGAAGTTTGTCCAAAGGACACGGCATGTCGTACGACACTCGGCCGACAAGCGGCCATCATTGGATTGGTTTATGTTTTGACGGTGTGGACCAGTGTCGGTCCTGCTGGATGTGGAGAACGCATAGAGCGAGTTCGGAAATTTCCCTTCCCTTACGTCCAAACGTTGTTTTCATGTTATTGTTGGTCTTAAAACAAGTGTCTTTTTTTCATCCATGTTCATAAGATGTTCTTAACATGTAGGAATTGTTCTAGCATCTTCGCATTAATAAATCAAATCATTACCAGAGATGAAGATCAATTTTAAGACCCACAAAAATTGCAGGCCGAGATCTGCATTTGTAACGGGGACTTTTCCACACCCGAATCGCATGCCGTAACATACGCCAGACTAATCTAGAAGTACTGAAAAATATGTACCGGTATTCAAACACATAAAAGTTGATTCGTGTTTTTTGATAGCAAAAATAGATGTTATAGAGAAAAAGTATATTCATTGTATCATGTTTGCAAACTTATTTTTCATTACAACCTACATTCGGACTGGTGACTCAAATGACTGCGTGCGGTTTGGATACCGAAGTTCCCGGTTCAAATCCCGGACTCGACTGTAATTTTTGCGGGCCTAAAAATTGACATTTACCTCTGGCAATGCTTTTATCTGTTAATACGAGGATTCTAGGACGCTCTGCGTTCGAATTTCACGTTAATCTGTAGGTCTCCTTCCGAAGTTAGGTGGACTACGATATAGGTGCACTGCGAGTTTCCTAATAAGAAACTCTGACTACAACTTTGAGATAACATGAAATTATTATATTTATTATACAAAATCTTTACGACCTAAATTTAAATCAAAATATGTTATAACCTCATTCTTTGCTAAAAAAAAAAAAATACTGAATGAATCGAAAATAACCTCAAGCAAAACAAACACGTCAAGTGCGAAGTGATTGACATTTCATTGCGATTGCATTGAATTATGCGAGAATCTTTCATTCCGGTACAGTGTGGTAATGATTTGTTAATACTGCGCTGCAGGCCCGTAGGAAATGTGAAGAAGAGGCCCTTGATTTTTGCCGTCCTGGGGGAAAATTGTGGAGCTAAAAACAAAAAGGTTACCCATGTAGCCTAGGTGCGGGGCCCCCTAGGAGGCGCGAGAACCCGTAGCATTTGCTACCTCCTGCTACCGTGGTTAATCCGGTACTGCTGCGCTGGGATACTATATTTGGTAGATAAAAGATCAACCAGATATGTGATTACATGAGTCAGATAAAAAAGTATTTTAGTGTACTTTCGTACCAAAACTGTGCAAAATAAAGTAAAGGTATCAAACCTACCTGCCATCCCCAATACTGATTCCCTGTAACAATCACTTGAAAACGTTAAAGGAGACTAAAGACCGGTAGGAACACGGGAGAGCTATGAAAAGTGTGGACACGAGGGGGTGAGCCGTCACTCAGCCGGCTGTCGTCGAGTTGAAAGTACAGACCAGTATTGGCAAAATAGAGCTCGACCTTTACACGTAGCAACTGATACACACACTGGCGCAAATTAGAATCCCAACACCCATACGATTGTTGGGATAAAAGAATGAAATTTGGCCCCAAGTATGCCCACATGAAGAGTATTAAATGATTTAAAATTGAAAGTTTTCTTAATTCAAAGTGCCGCTCTGTAGCATATAAATAAAAATGTTGTAAACGGCTTGAATGTTCGCTCAGTTTGATCAGGAACAAAAGTTCGACATCCCTGTCGATTTAAGGAATACACCTGTATTCGACACAGGGGTTACCCATAATACAAATTTTCTTCTTCTCTAAATTTATTATGGAAAATTCATAGAGAATCATACGCTTATTTATTTCATCGCGATCATATTTGCATATTCTCGATCAGAAGAAAGCATATCAAACTTACATGAACCTAGAATTTAAGTGCTTACTATTGTTATGATTTCGCTAGCAAGATACGTGGTTCCGACTTTTTTATTTATTTTTTAAATGACTTTCGGCCTTATCAGCCACACA
>JARYHS010006241.1:0-22038 GCA_031002005.1 Vandiemenella viatica
AATCCAGTGTATTTCATTGCTTCACAGTGTATTATTTTTCCAAGTGGTTCTAGACACAACACGATGGACATGACATAGAGACAACACATACACTAAACACCCATGCCCTCGGCCGGACTCGAACCGGCGACCTTCGGCACGTGGAGCTAACAAATCATGAAGTTCTGGGGCACTAGACCAGTAGTCTCTGTACGCTGGCAGACATTTTATACCCATCCAGATGTTGATTCCCAGGAATGTTCTTATTTCTTTGTCGGTTGTTGGAGTGAAAGACTTGCCAGACTTTGTTACATATAAATTTGTTTGGAAAACAATCAGCTCAACTAGCTCTTTTGAAAATACTTTCGCAAGTATATCTATAGGTTCCGGATGCTCATATATCCCTGATACAAGCACTTGGCCCTGATTCGCTACTGAACTGCATTACTGCAGTAGCATTGAATTGCTGTCCCCACATTGGAGCTATTACATCAGTGGGTGTTGATGGAGTGGGCTCTCCCTCTTCCTCCCTCTCTGAATATTCGTCTTCAGACAACACAATCGGCTGTGCCGGAATGTCTGCTTCGTAATCGGAATCATCATCTGTGTTGTCAACATCTGATTCACAGTCTGATGGAATTTCACATACTAAACGTTCGATTTCATCATCACGAAGGCCTTTTCTTGACATTTTCGTTACACAATCAACAGCCTGAAATAGCATAACGATTTCCATAAGCAAAATAAAATGGAAAGAACAACAACAGTAAACCATAACACGATTAAAAAGCAATGTTTGTACGGCAGATGTTCGAATTTTTAATTTATGAAACAAAATGTGATAGTTCACTGCTACAAGCACGGTGGTACAAATTAAATCGCACATAAATAAACGAACTTCTATATATGAATGTAAACGCAGGTACATACCTTAGCTGTGGCATACACGATGCGAAAAACACACAGGCGTATCAAAAAACTCGTTCTAGACTACTATGCACACGTAGAAACACAGCAAATGGCAGCTACTGTTGGAATTCATTCTCTTCTTGGCGGGAATGGATTCACAACGGAGAGCGCGCGCCATATCTCCACTAAGGAGGAAACTACTGAACATTTGCGAGCAGTGGTAGTGCAAATTGACCACCGAGCAAGCGGCCAGAAATTGTCAAAAGGTGGTATATTATGTATACCACCATGCTCCAAAGAGTTACCAAGTCGGTTGCGAAGTATCAGATCTCTTTCTTCAGGAAAAGTGTTGCTCAAGGATAATTTTTAAGTGCAACCCTTTTCGATGTAGGTATCATCAGCATTTATTAGATAATAAAAGAGTCCCATTCGATACATCTGATTTGTGGATGACTTCGTAATTTTTTGTTCATCACCTGCCTGAGAGTAGCTGAGAGTCAGCTGCAACTCACGCTGAACAGGCTCTATAGAGAGAAACCGGTGTGTACTTCATACTAATAGTTGTGGTCTTTTAGCAAGAATTCGACTTACCTTGAGAAATACCGTTTGAAATTCTAGAGAATTTATTCAGTTTCTGGGCCTCATTTTTTACATTGGGCCAAATTGGCTACCATATCTAAAAGAAGTGAAAGCCGGCTGCGTCGAAAATGGTTCGAAACGGAATATCAATCTACGGATGACAGTGCCTATCATGCAGGAATCCGGCAAGGCACGATTGCCAGCATTTGAACTGAGTCTTATGACAGAAAGTATTGTTAGACATATAAAAATGTAATTAACTGTGTGTATTTGTAATAACGATCGGGGCTTATGCCACAGACGTTGCAAGTGTAGAAGAATGTATTAGTATCGTTGATGTTTATTTTTGTTTTATTTTTTAGTGGTATTATAGTTTGTTTTGTATTTTAAATATGCCGCAGCAGTTCCCATTTTGCAAACTTTCTGGTAGCTCAGGGATTAAATCGCTTGCTTTCAAAGAAGAATTCTGTCTTTATATACCATAAAAACTTCCAGAATGGGGTAAATTCGGTTTTGTGTTAAGGAATGTCAGTTCACAATTTGGTCCAGGCTATGTTTCGATCGTATCATAACATCTGTTAAAGCTGCTGGTCGATAACCGAAACATGTAACATCCGGACATTAATACATACCACTTACTGAAATCTGTCTCTGGGATATATCTGTTTGCTCCGGCATCACACAGAAAATATAGATTTTTAATTGGTTTTCACACCGTGAAAGCTTGGGATCCAAGTTGAAATCTGAAGTAGATGTTGAGACAATATGACACATTTATTTTATAAATATTATCCCATGACTTAAAAATAGCTTAATTGATTTTGACGGGAATTAAAACTGTGGATTTTTGTAAACAACATTGGAAATTAAAAGGGGTGAGGTTAAAGGGGAAGACGGATTGGGCTTTTGTATACTAAATGTAGACTGCCTTTTCTGATTGATTTAAAGTATACATTTGTAAATTTATATTGATATCAGATAAAACTGTAGGTATGTATAAAAAAAATTATTAAGAGGTGTGGAGACGAAGAGTAGTTTGGTTTATGTAAAGCTAGTGTGGGCAGTATTTTTCTCTTTGTTTTAAAGTATACATGTGCAAATTTCCATCGAAACGAGATAAGAACTTATCACATTACGATAGTTAACGCACCTATCAATTTTGATGCAAAGATCGAGTAGCGAGTGTAAGGTCGATTATCGACTTCAACGATCTGTGTATGTGTTATAGCGCGCGAGTTGTTACCGTAAAAGTGTGCGCGGGAAGAAATGATCGTACCGATCTGAAAAGTGTCCGCCTGTTGAGAAAAGCCTCCAGACGAGCTACCGCGTCGGTAAAGTACCCAGTGACCTTCATGTACATTTAAAGACAGTCGTATGTGTTATGGCGCACGAACTGTTACAGTAAATGAGTGCGCGGGAAGAAAAGATTGTGCCTAACAGAAAAGTGTCACCGTCTTGAGAAAGTCTACCGCGTCGGTTAAGTGACCAATGAACTTTCTATACTCTTAAAAAAACTGTTAGTTACGTAGGTCGTTCACTAATGTAAAAAAAGAAATATCTTGTGGCTTCATTTGTGTTGATTGAAAGAAAGTTCTCACTTGCTAAGAACTTGCAAATCTTCGGCAATTATTATTCAGGGTGATCCTTGTATACTATTCAGTACAAGAAAATAATAAATATGGTTCGGTGGTCGGAATGTAACTACTTATAGCTGTGCAATAAAAAGTGTTCTTGTGTCGATATACTTGGAGAGTGTGTTGAGCAGTAAGTAACTTTGATAAATCATTTCCTTCCCCACCAAACCAGGCGACCGTTCTTAAAATTTACCCCTGAATAATTTCCTTTGTTTTACGAAGTTCCGATAACCGTCAAACATGGTCAAAGCATAAAGAAAATAAGTGGTGATTGTGAACTGAGTTCTTGTCATCAGGACTTATATTTCAAGAACATATTATTTTAAATAAGTTATTTTACGTAGCTTTGTATAAAGAACAGTTGTAAAAGTTAAATGGGTAAGGGAGTGAGTGATAGGGTATTGTAAACAGAATTTAGACACTATGTTTCTCTATGTTTTTAAGTATACATGTGCAGTGTTCCACGGAAATCTGATAAAACTGTGGATATCTATAAAGAACATTGGAAATTAGAAGGGAATAGGGGTCGGGCTTCTGCAACCTAATTTATACACAATTTTTCTGTATGTTTTGAAGTATGCGTGTGCAAATTTCCTTCAGAATCGCCTAGAAACTGTAGATTAAAGGATGGAAAGAAAGGAGTGGAATTTGGACTCTCGAAACCAAATGTAGACAGCATTTTTCTATTTGTTTTGCAGTATACATGTGCATGCTTCCTTCAAAATCAGAAAGAAACGGTAGCTTTGTATAATGTGTATTGACAGTACCTAATTAAAGGGGTAGACAGGGGGGGATAGGGTTTGCGATTTTGTGAAAGTTATGTGGACAGTATTTTTCTTTTTCTATTTGTTTTAAAGCATACGCATGAGAAGTTCCACCGTATCAGATTAAAATGTGGGTTTTGTACAAATATTAAGGGAAGGGGAGCTAGGGATTTTTTTTGGTCAGAAATCTTATCCATAAAAAATTACATATATATGTGCCAACTTTCATAAAGATCGGTCAAATGGTGTCGACTGTAGCAATCTAAAAAGAAATTGACAAAAATCAAGGGGATGGAAACGGGGAAGGGGGTTCAGGTTTTGCAAACCAAGAGTTGGCATTATTTTTCTCTTTGTTTTATAGTAAAAATTTGCTAAGTTCTGTCTAACTCTCCAACCGCATACTCTGATGCAGTCAATGGAATAACACTACAGCCTCAGGCATCAACTCAATGCTCCACAGAGGAGCATCAAGACAAAAATGATCGGCAATGTGAACACCACTGTCAGCCCT
Source organism: Vandiemenella viatica (assembly GCA_031002005.1). Lineage (NCBI taxonomy): Eukaryota > Metazoa > Arthropoda > Insecta > Orthoptera > Morabidae > Vandiemenella > Vandiemenella viatica. The sequence continues at coordinate 4,377 of JARYHS010006241.1, forward strand.
GGCAAAGACCTGAGCAGACAAATAACAGAGATTCAATGGAGAGACTTTTCAACATTGTTGGGACTTTGCTCAACATGCTCACGTCCCTGTTAGTAAAGTTCGACCAGCTCGCAACTGACATTAAGACTGCAGTAATGCCGTCTTGTAGGGCCAGTCAATCCGTGCATTTCCAAACCAGTCAAGCACAGAACTCACACTGAAAACCTAACACTATGCGTCTGGAACGCATGTGGCATTTATCAGCAACTCGGTGACTTTCGGCAGATTTTGAGGGAAGAAAATGTAGATATATGTCTCATTGCTGCAACTCACCTGAAGCCTGATTTAGGAGCTCCAGTCACAAACTACAACTGTTACCGTAATGATAGACAAACAGCCGGAGGAGGTGTTGCCATATTTATAAAACGTGGCATTCCCCACCATGTAATTCAAACACCTCCAACGCAGCAATTTGAAACCTGAGCAATCGAAATCGGCACAACGGTGGGACCAATCACAGTAATATCTGTTTATAGACCACCACCCCAACGCATAGTTGAAGACGACTTCCTGAACCTACTTACCATCAGGGGCAAGATCCTAGTTGGTGGGGAACTCTAAACACCCAGATTGGAAATCCAGAGCACGAAACACTGCTGGAAATCAGCTTCATCGCCTCTCCCTTAGGCACAACCTTCAAGTATGGGGACCACATGAGCCAACCCATAACCCCTGGAACGGTAAACGTGCTGATGTGCTGGAACTCGCCATAACAAGAGGCATCACAGGTTTTGTAGCTGCCAGTACCATCAACAGACGGTCCTATGACCATTCACTGGTTATGTTGCACATTGATATTGACACGTGGCAACATCAATCAGCTAACTGCCTCAATTTCGGTAAAACAGACTCGGACAGTTTTCGAGAAATCGTTAAAGCATTCATGCCACACCAACAAAATGTTATCAATGCCGATACTGAAATTAAAAACTTCTCTACTGCTGCTGTCAAGGTTGCCAAAAACTCCACGCCTCCATCTGGCTCTAGACAACAATCCAGCCAATTGCCACCCCAACTTATTACACAAATTACGCATAAAAACACAATGTCCAAAGAATGGGAACTAACTCGTCAACCTCACACCAGGCAACTTCTTAACAGGCTCCAACGTGAGCTTAAAATTGCCCTGATTGAACATCGGAATAGGGAATGGTCATCTAGACTCGCCTCCCTAGATACGCATGACGGCAGTCTGTGGTCTGAAACAAGAAGGTTCACCACAAGAAGTGCCCCTAAACCCCCTCTGCACGGTGAAAGAGGTCTTGTCTACAAAGAAGTAGACAAAGCCAATGCATTGGCTGATCACTTCGAGATCCAGTTTAGACCAACGGATGAAGATGATGAAGATCACTCCGCTGAAGTACGTCGACGCCTAACAAGATTTCTATCGGCCGACGATGATTACCTTAATGAAGAGATCTCTGAAGAGGAAATCCGGGGCACCATCACACAGCTGCATCCGCGCAAAGCTCCATGCAAAGACAAGCTTCAGAACCAGATCCTGAAAAACCTACCACCCAAAGCTATTTCCTTCCTGGCACGCTTGTTTAATTCCATACACCAGTTGCAAAAGTTTCCGAGATGTTGGAAGGTTGTTGTTGTTGTTGTTGTTGTTATAGGGCGCGTCGACAGCGGGGTCATTAGCGCCCTAACAAAAACCAGGCGTGACAACGTGGCGAAATTGCCGTCTGTGTGGCCGACTGTATGTTGTTGTTGTTGTTTTAGGGCGCGTCGACAGCGGGGTCATTAGCGCCCTAACAAAAACCAGGCGTGACAACGTGGCGAAATTGCCGTCTGTGTGGCCGACTGTAAAGGGATCGGCCACAGAGACAGCACAATAAAATACTAACATACTAACTAAAATACCGTCTGCCTGGCCGACTGTATAGAGGTCGGCCACACAGACGGCAACATAAAATATAAAACTGTGACTAAAATATAATACATTAACTGGTTGGCTGTAGATGGGCCAACCAGGTTAAAAAACAAATTAGCTGGCTGGCTGTAAAAGGGCCAGCCATATAATCAGTGTCACAAATAAAAACAGTACTTGGATTGGTGGTTGTACACGGCCACCAATCCAAACTAGAACCTAGGCCGATCTGCCCAAAATTTTTGGGACAAGACCGGCCAAGCAACAAAACTTTAAAACCTTAGCCACGTTGTCACGGTCATCGCTTAAAATAAGGGACAGATCGTTGGCTAAGCCAACGTCTGCCCTGAGATCTAAAAACAATACACATTCGGTAAGGAGTAAGGAGAACCTCATCCCTCCTCGCCTGCTGGAAGGAGCTGCTCCACGGCTGAACGGTCGGTTTGACCAGCCGGAGCTTATTATGCTCAACTTCCAGCCACTGCCTCTGCCAAACATCAAAAACAAATCTCTTCGCCGCCGAGGCAAGGTCAGACTTTGGGACCGGATCAAAGTCAATTCTGACCTTGTCACAGGCTAACTTGGCAGCTTCATCAGCTGTCTCCTCGTTCCCCCTGATTCCCACATGGCCGGGTACCCAGCAGAATACGACCTCCTTCCCACAGGACTGGAGGGAAAGGAGGGTGTCCTGGATGTCCTTGACTAGACGGTCTGCTGGGAACATAGTTGCTAACGCCTGAATACAATTGAGGGAATCACAGCATATGAGGTACTTCATATCACGGCGTGCCTTCATATGCTGGAGCGACTTTAGCAGGGCATAGCACTCCGCAGTGTAAACACTGCACCTGCTATCCAGCTTGTATTTGTAAGTCGCTCGAGGGAACACTACTGAACACCCTACACTGTTAGCCTGCTTAGACCCATCCTTAAACACCGGGGTAAAAATGTGATATTGATTTAAAATATCAGTAAAAATCTATATATTAATACGCTAAGCGAAAACTTTGGAAACATTTTTCAGAATATTGCGCGCACGGAGAAGTGTGAGATTTGTCAGAGTTAAAGTTTATATGGGGAAGAAGTGCATAAAGCCAAAATGTACATATAATATGTGTTAAAAATACACTAAATAATATAAAATAAATCATTCGTTGTATACATTGTTTTTAAGAGGCAACGACACTTAGCAATGTCTGTAATCTTTGGTCAACAGTAAAAAAAAAAATAAAAAAAAATAAAAAAAAAATAATTTATAGGCATAGGTAAAACATGTTACAGATATATTATTAAATGAAAAATAAATTCGGGAACGTGAGTGTGAGTGAAATCGGATCGGAGCCAACTATGTGACGTGTATTTCCAGCATTGAGATACTCTGTGGTCTTTGGTGAAACCAAAGAGTCGAGCTTAATCTCTGAATTTACATAGAAGCAACATTTCGAAACGGAGTATATTCAGAATTCATTAAATCGTGATTTAGGTATACGATGTTACAATGATGCAGTTCAAATTGATGTAGCTGTAATATGATGGTGAGCTACCATTTGAACGAAATCTGGTAGGTAAAAAAAAAGTGAGTACATGAATGGCAGCAAAGTCTTTGTATACTGAATTTAGCATTACGTCGGAACCCACAAATATTGTCCTGTCGGTCTGAAATTTGCTACACACATTCCTTAGGCGATAATATTTGATTTAAAGTGTATATCGTAAGCTTCAAATATGTTGAAATGAGGAAAAATGTGGGTAGATGCATACATGTTATTACGCAAGAAATACACGTTCATAGCTGTTGACATTTATTCCACGTGTTTTTAAGTCTTCAGTATTGAATAAAAACTGCTTTCCACATGCAAATAGAAAATCATGTAACAGTTACGATTTCTCTGTGCAGGCTGACATATTGTTTTTCAGTGCTAAGATATATTGCATGGCGTCTACCGTAACTAATAGCAGTTGTGGTTAGGTTGAAATGCAGCCTGGACCAAAAATTAAGAGTAAGAAACACACAGAAATAATATCGATATGTAATAACGTGTATTTCTTGCTTAATAATATGTGTGCATCTACCCACATTTGAAGTGATTTTTCCTCATTTTCACGCATTCGAAGCTTGCGTTGGAATGTATGTACTAAACTTGATACCGATAGGACAATTTTTCAAACGGAATAGAACAAATTCAAGAAACTATTAGCAATAATTATTACTCTTTTACAAAAAAAAAACACTAATTAACTTAATGAATTATGGTCGAATTTCGACCACTGGGCGATCTCTAGTATTAATAAAAACACTGTCAGCGGTTAACAGTTTGTTATGCCGGGACAGATCTAAAATTGTTCTGGGCCTCTTTAAAAGCCAGGGAGGAGATTTACTCCAACCCTGGTGATAAAAGGAGGGAAGCTCGAATCCGTATTGTTCTAAAATAGCCCTTGTACGATAGGTGAACGGTTTAGTGGCTCTATGCCGGTTGGTTGTTGTTTGTTGTTTTTGTGGCTTTAGGGCGCGTCGACAGCGAGGTCATTAGCGCCCTAACAATGACCAGCTAATACTTTTGCTAAAATAATATTAAAATACCATCTGAATGGTCGACTGTACAAGGGTCGGCCATACGGACAGCAAATAAAAAAAAAACATGGCTTTAAAAGGGCCACTAGGACCTGATAACCATAAAACACCTGGATGGCTGAAAAGTTGTCAAACCGATTCACAAAATAATTTTTTTTTTTTTTTTTTTGTGGCTTTAGGGCGCGTCGACAGCGAGGTCATTAGCGCCCTAACAATGACCAGCTAATACTTTTGCTAAAAGAATAATAAAATACCATCTGCATGGTCGACTGTAAATGTGTCGGCCATACAGACAGCAAATAACATAATTAAAAAAGAACATGGCTTTAAACGCGCCACTAGGACCTGATAACCATAAAACACCTGGATGGCTGAAAAGTTGCCAAACCGGTTCACAAAATAATTAAAAACACTACATGTCTCGCTGGCTGTATAGAGGCCAGCGAGACAGAAATTATAAAGATATTAAAATTATAAAAATAAAAACAATGCAAATGGATGTGTGGCTGTAAAGAGGCCACCCATACATCATAAAACTAGGCCAATCTGCCTAAAATTTTAGGCAATAGACTGGCCAAAACACAAAATTTCAAAACACTCGCCACACTACTGATCTCGTTGTTAAAAATAAGAGACAGATCGTTGGCCAGGCCAACGCCTGCCCCTAAAACTAAAAACGTTATTGTAATTGCTGTAAGGCGTGTTGACGGCAGGGCCAACAGCGCCCTAAAAATTACCAGCTGTTACTGTGGCTTATGAAAGTACTAAAATACTGCCTGCATGGTCGACTGTAAAGGGGTCGGCCATACAGACAGCAAATAAAATAAGTCATAAAATCAGACGTGGCTTTAAAGCGACCACAATGACTTAAAACCGTACAACACCTGTAAGGCTGTAAAGGGGCCAAACACGTTCAAAAGAGGATAAAAAACACTGCATATCTTGCTGGCTGTATACTGGCCAGACAGACATGAATAATAACAATACAAAAAATAAAAACCATGCATATGGATTGGGTGGCTGTAAAGAGGCCACCAATCAGTCTTAAAATTAGACCGATCTGCCTAAAATTGGTTTCGCCCGCCTCGGTTCGGGTGGGTCGTTGGTCATTGCCCGCTGAGGAACGGGATCAGGCTCATCCACCAGCATTACAGTTTCCTCTGGTTCTGAAGAGTCTGACGTCTCCGACTCAGCGTCCTCCTCGACTACCTCCTTGCCCTTCTTCCTCGACCTCTTTCCCTTTTTCTCCCTTTTACCAGGTGATCTGGGAGGAGACGAAGAGGGAGATTTAACAAACTGAGTCGGGTCCGTCAGCCTAAACCTCGGACCCCGAGTCTTCAAGTCGCCTTCAGGAACGTTGATAGCAGTTGGCAGTACTACTGCTTTCACGGCACGTGGTGGTATTGGAGGTGCTGGTAATTTCACTGCTACTGCTGGTGGGTCCTGTTTCATTGCTGCTGGTGTGATCGAGGTCGCAGACGTGTTACTACCGACGTCCGCGGTCTTAGGCGTTATGACCTCAGCGGGTTTGGCACCGCATTTGCACTGACAAGAGCACGTAGTGCTTGTGCCCATGTCTGCAACGAACGTCTGGGTAGCAACACTTTGTTTCCTGACGGGAGCTGAAGCCATCTTAGCAAAACTTGTAACAAATACTGGGGCGGCAAGTAACTTGGCCTTCTTCTTAGCTTCCCCGTAAGGAATCCGCTCTTTGGTCTTCAGCTCCTGTATCTTGCGTTCTTCAAGATACACTTGACACATACCTGCTCCAGGCGGGGTGCGAACCGGAGCAGTTGATACAAGCCTGTGGAAGCGTACAACTGACACCCGGCTCGTGTGCACCCTTCCCGCAGTTTCCACATGTGGGGTTGCCCTTACATGACGCCGTCGTATGTCCGAACCGCTGACACTGGAAACAGCGCATCGGGTCCGGAACATACGGACGGACGTTAAGGTTTAAATACCCGGCCTTGATATTCTTGGGCAATACTGGAGTGTCAAACGTCAGGACGAAGGTGGCAGTCTTTTCAAGATTGCCATTCACCCTTCGTGTGATCTGACGTACCTCGATCACATTCTCTGATTTCCATTCCTTAAGAAGCTCGTCAGTCCCTAAATCCATAACGTCACGGCAGGTGACCACGCCTTTACTGGAATTTAGGGACTTGTGGAGTTCGAATTTTACGGCGAACTCCCAGAGCCTCTTACAATTCAGCAGTAGGGTAGCTTGCTTACTGGTGACAGTTTCCAGCAGCAGTGTCCCGTTCCTCAGTTTTTTAACAGTGTTAAGGGTACCAAAAAGACCCTCTAGACCCTTTGAGATATAGAAGGGTGACACCTTTTCAAACGATCCTTCAATTTTCTCCATAATTACAAAAGCGTTCTGTACTGAACAAACTTTTCTGTTACTATCACTGTCAGATGCGGGGGGGCTATCAACCCTGACCCGTTTCTTTGAACTGGGTGTATTTATATTAGCCTGCGGCACACCCGTACCGCAGGTTGGTTTGGTTTTCTTGTGAGTCTTAATTTTGGTCCCACGAGTATAACCAATTTAAACAGAAATGCTAATACAACAGGGGTGCGCAGGTGCCCCTGAGGTTGCACGCTAGCGAGTGATTTCCCTCGTCACTCATTCGCCTCCTCGGCACGTGTCTGACCTTGAGGTTGAGGGGTTTATTATAGAGGTTTGTTCCGTCCTCGTAATCCGGGCGATGAAGCCAAGATCCCCGTTCTCCTAGGCACACAACGTTCCACCGCCACGCCCTGCGGTGGTCGTTGAAGCATGGTAGGAGTTTACGGTGTGGGAAACTTGCGGCGCTCACAAGTTTCCAGCTCGGGCACCGCGGGTTCGCCAAACCCGTACCTGACACTTGCGTACCAGGCCCCTGCGGGGCCGGTTGGTATAGAGCCGCTCGTAGTTGGGATGGAGCACTACGTCGTGCACGGGACTGCCAGGTGTTATGGCACCATGAGGAGTTGCCGGCGGATGGTAAGCGTGTGTGTGTTGTGTGTGTTATTGGTGCTTTAGGGCGCGTCGACGACTTGGTCATTAGCGCCCTAACTCAGACACAGAATGACAATGTGGGATAAAATTAGCTACCGTCTGCACGGCCGACTGTAGAGGGGTCGACCACACAGGACAGCATAATAAAATACGAAAACACTGACTAAAATACCGCCTACATGGCCGACTGTAAAAAGGTCGGCCATGTAGACAGCAGGTTTAAGTAAAACATTGAAACAATTACTGGAAAATAAGTAGACTATCTAATAACACTGACTGGTTGGCTGTAAAGGGCCAAACAGCTTACACAAACACTAAGAATACAGTCTGAATGGCTGTAAAGGGGGCCATCCAGTAGTAAAATAATCTTAAAAAACAAGAAACAAAATTTAAAAACTGAATAAGTCAGTACACGGATTGGTGGTTGTAGACGGACCACCAAACCATTCTTACAACTAGGCCGATCTACCCAAAATTTTTGGGATAAGACCGGTCATATTACAAAATTTTAAAACCTTCACCACATTGTCATTATTTAAAATTACGGGCAGATCGTTAGCTAGGCCAACGTCTGCCCTTATGTTTAAAAACTTTACACAGTCAGTTAAAATGTGGCGCAACGTCAGAGGTACGCCACAAGCATCACATTCCGGAGGGTCCTCTCGGCGGAGAAGGAAACCATGAGTCAGAGGACAGTGCCCTATACGGAGGCGAGTAAGGAGAACCTCATCCCTCCTCGCCCGCTGGAAGGAGCTGCTCCACGGCTGAACGGTCGGTTTGACCAGCCGGAGCTTATTATGCTCGACTTCCAGCCACTGCCTCTGCCAAACATCAAAAACAAATCTCTTCGCCGCCGAGGCAAGGTCTGACTTTGGGACCGGTTCAAAGTCGGTTCTGACCTTGTCGCAGGCTAACTTGGCAGCTTGATCAGCTGCCTCGTTCCCCCTGATTCCCACATGGCCCGGTACCCAGCAGAATAACACCTCCTTTCCACGAGATTGAAGGGAAAGGAGGGCGTCCTGGATGTCCTGGACTAGACGATCTGCTGGATACATATTTCCTATGGCCTGAATACAGCTGAGGGAATCACAGCATATGATGAACAACTTATCGCGCATTACTTTCATATGCTGGAGCGACTTCAACACGGCATAGCATTCGGCGGTGTAAACGCTGCACCTGCCGTCCAATTTGAATGTGTAAGTCGCTCGAGGGAACACTACGGAGCAACCAACTCCGTTAGCCTGCTTAGACCCATCCGTAAACACCGGGGTAAACGTGTGATACTGGTTTAAAACATCTCTAAAAATCCTGATAAAAACATTATCGGCGGTACACAGCTTGTTGTGCCGCGATAATTCTAAAATTATTCTGGGCCTCTTTAAAAGCCAGGGAGGAGATTTACTCCAACCCTGGTGATAAAAAGAAGGAAGCTCGAATCCGTATTGTTCTAAAATAGCCTTTGTACGGTAGCTGAACGGTTTAGTGGCTCTATGCCGGTTGGTATAGAGCCGCTCGTAGTTGGGATGGAGCACTATGTCGTGCACGGGACTGCCAGGTGTTATGGCAACGTGCAGGTAGTGTCGCACCATGAGGAGTTGCCGGCGGATGGTAAGCGGCGGCTCGCCCGAGTCAGCACAAATGCTGACAATAGGGCTGGTGCGATATGCACCTGTGGCGAGCCGAATTCCAGCATGGTGGACACTATCCAATATACGCAGATAGCTGTCCCGTGCCGAACCATAAACGATACAGCCATATTCCAACCGCGACCGTACAAAGGCTCCTGTAAAATTGTAGCAGGCAGGAGCGGTCAGCGCCCCATGACCTGCCACACAGACATTTTAAAAGATTAAGAGCTTTTAAGGCCCTGGCTCTCACATCTTTTAGATGCGCAAGCCAGTTAAGCCTTGTGTCAAAAATGAGGCCCAGAAATCGAACAGTATCACTAAAACTTAAAACGGTGTTCCTCAGGGTAAGGTGAGGCTCTGGTAAAAGGCTTCTGCTGCGGGTAAAAAGTACACACCGGGTTTTCTCAGGCGGAGAAACGAAAACCGGTGTGCACTGACCATTCGTCCAGCCTGTTCAGCGTGAGTTGCAACTGCCGCTCAGCGCTTCTCAGGCTGGACGATACAATAAAAATTAAAAAATCGTCCACATATAAGGAGTACCGTAGGGGACTCCTTATAATGGCTGCTATGCTATTATAGCAATAGCAAACAGCGTAACGCTTAAAACTGACCCCTGAGGGACACCGTTTTTCCTGAATAAAAGATCGGACACTTCACCACCGACTCGGTAACCGGAAGCAACGACTAGATAAAAATGATTTTAAAAAACGGGGTAGGTTTCCCCTAAAACCCCATTCATGTAACTGTTTTAAAATCACATGCCGCCAGGTAGTATCGTAAGCCTTTTTCAAGATCGAAAAAACACCCACGAGGTGTTGGCTGCGGATGAACGCATCCTGTATTGCCGCCTCCAGGAGGATCAGGTTGTCCAAGGTGGAACGGAACTTCCTGAATCCACACTGAAAGCGGCTCAGGAGATTACGGGATTCAAGACACCAGGACGATGCGGCGATTCACCATCCTCTCCAGTGTCTTACCCACGCAGCTTGTAAGGGCGATACTACGATAGCTACCTGGCAACAATTTGTCTTACCAGGTTTTAAAATGGGAATTAATGTTGCTTCTTTCCACGAGTCGGGGAAGTGTCCTCCGGTCCAAATGTCGGTAAAAATATCTAGAAGGTACTTTTTAGGCATCCTTGCTGAGTGCCTCAGCATCTGGTACTGGATCAAATCAGGCCCTGGAGCAGTGTCATTTGCGCTGTTCAAAACGCACTCTCCAGCTCCCAAAGATGTGAATGGGGCAGTTGTAGGCCTCTGAATTCGACGAATCGAAGCACAGCGGGCCGCCTCTCGGCAGCGGACTCTACGTCGCTGAAACCGAGGTCAAAGTTATCGGACGAAGTGATGGCGGCGAAGTTCTCCGCCATCAGCTGCGCTATGCTTCGTTTCGTCAGTAATAATACGTCCATGATCCAGTAACCCAGATACTGGTGCGCGGAGTACCTTCCAGATATACGGCGAATGGACTCCCATACTTTCGACGAAGGTGTGGAACGATTGATAGTGCTCACAAAGTTCTGCCATGACCTCTTCTTACTCTCCTTAATAACACGGCGCGCCTTAGCTCTTGCTATACGGAACGCTGCCAGGTTGTCGGATGTAGGATAAACCTAAAACGCCGCAACGCCCGTCTGCGACCCTGAATAGCGGAACGACATTCGTCGTTCCACCAGGGGACGGGGCGTCCTTCGCAGCGTCCGGAGCCTGTTCGGCATGGAAACGTCAGCTGCACGTGAATCACTTCCGTGAAGTGATTCACCTTCTCTTGTATACTGCCTACAAGTTGCAGTTGTACAGAGCGGCAATAGAGTTTGCAATCTGCACAACTGACGTTCCATTTGCGCGGTTATTTCCTCCCACCACGATCGCACTCGACGTGCAAACCAAATAGGGGAAGTGGTCGCTTCCATGTAGGGCTGATCCACCTCCCAATAAGCACGGAGGTCTGCGATTGAGGGAGAACACAAAGGAAAGCGTCAATGGCAGTAAGAAGGACGTACCGGTAAGCAGTGGTGAAATGAGTCATTTGCCCTGTATTCAGGATACAAATTTCCTCCTGCTCCATCAATCTACCAATCACTCGGCCCCGGGGGCAATCGGTGGTGGAACCCCACAACGCACTGTGGGCGTTGAAATCTCCCAAAAGGAGAAAGGGCCGAGTGAGTTGTCGTGTAATGCCAACCAGGTCGTCGTAGTCGACGGACAAACTGGGTGGCAGATAGACAGAGCATACGGTCAGTTGTATTGGACCGTGTATTTTCACCGCTACTGCTTGTAGATGAGAGGTGAGAGCGACGGGTTCGGAGTGGACAGTGTTCCGAACAAACACGGCCACTCCGCCCCTCGCTCGATCACCCTCGGTATCGTCCTTTCGGAATATGTCATAACCTCTTAGCACAGGCTGATGTTGTGGTCTAAAGTGTGTCTCCTGGAGACAGAGACACAATGGATTAGACCGTGCTAAGAGCTGGACTTCCTCTTTGTGAGCCTGGAAACCGTTTACGTTCCACTGAAGTATGGGAGCCATTCTACCTATTTAAAACCACCCCCCCCCGGATCGGGTGGGTCTTCCTTCTCTGATAGCTGAGGAACGGAACAAGGTACGTCCACCAGCATGATATCGTCTTCGGTGTCCGAAGACGATTTTCGTTGTGAGGCCTCGGGGTCTTGCGGATTTTTCATCCGCCGAGGCCTGTCCCTCCTCTTCTCCTTTCCAGAAGGGGATCTGGGAGGAGAAGTCGGAGGGGATTTCACAAACATAGCGGGGTCCGTCAGCTTAAATTTCGGACCCCTTACCTTTTGCACTGTTTGCCATCCGCTACCGGCAGATGGCGTTGCCGTTTTCACTTCTTTTGCAGAAGCTGTTTCTGCTTTAGGGGCCGCTTCTGCTGTTGCAGAGGGGCCCAGCTGTAGCGGATGGCAGTGTCTTTGCTGGTGGACTTACGGAACCTGCTGTCGATGTGGTCGATGTTGTCAGAGTATTGCTACCGACGTGCGAGGTCCTAGGTGTAATGACCTTGATGGGTGTGGCACCACATCTGCACTGACATGAGCACATTGGACTTGTGCCCATGTCCGCAACGGACGTCTGGGTAGCAATACTTTCTTTCCTGACGGGAGTTGATAACGTCTTCGCGAAGCTGGTAGCGAAGACTGGTGGAGCCAGAGCCTTATATTTCTTTTTGGCTTCGCCATAAGAAATCCGCTCTTTCGTTTTCAACTCCTGTATCTTTTTTTCCTCCAGATACAAACGACACTCTCTGCTCCAGGCTGGATGTGCCCCGGAGCAGTTCACACACACCTGTGGGAGCGTGCAGCTAGTGCCTGGCTCATGAGCCGCCTTTCCGCACTTCCCACAGGTGGGGTTGCCCTTGCAGGTCGCCGTCGTATGACCGAACCGCTGGCACTTAAAGCAGCGCATTGGGTCCGGTACATACGGGCGAATATTCAGATTCAAATATCCTGCCTTGATGTTTTTGGGCAACGTTGGAGTGTCGAACGTCAGGACGAAGGTGGCTGTCTTCTCAAGACTGCCGTTAACCCTTCGTTTAATCTGACGAACCTCGACCACATGTTCTGTTGACCACTCCTTAAGGAGTTCCTCGGTCTCTAAATCCATAAGGTCCCTGCTGGTAATGACTCCTTTACTTGAATTTAGAGTTTTATGGAGTTCGCACTTCACTGCGAACTCCCCGAGCTTCTCGCACTTAAGGAGTTGGACAGCCTGCCTCTGGGTGGATGTTCCAAAGCAGTGTTCCATTCCTCAGCTTTTTTACAGATTTGAGGGTACCCGCAATACCCTCTAAACCTTTCTGAACATAGAATGGAGAGACCTTCTCAAAAGATCCCTCCACCCTTGTCATAATACAAGGCATTCTCTGAAAAAACCCTGTCCGTTACTATTATTTACATCCGGGGGAGGGCTTTCAACCCTAGCCCGTTTGTAAGAACTGGGTGTGTTTTTATTTACCTGCGACACACCCGGGCCGCAGGGGTTTTTGGTTTTTTTGTGAGTTGGAATTTTGGACCCACGAGTAAAAACCAGGATAAGAAGGAATGCTTTTACAACAGGGGTGCGCAGGTGCCCCTGAGGTTGCACGTTAGCGGGTGGTTCGCCTCACCACTCATCCACCTCCTCAGCACGTGTCCGACCTTGAGGTTGAGGGTTTTTTATAGAGGTTTGTTCCGTCCTCGCGATCCGGGCGATGAAGCCAAGATCCCCGTTCTCCTAGGCACACAACGTTCCACCGCCACGCCCTACGGTGGTCGTTGAAGCATGGTAGGAGTTTACGGTGTGGGAAACTTGCGGCGCTCACAAGTTTCCAGCTCGGGCACCGCGGGTTCGCCAAACCCGTACCTGGCACTTGCGTACCAGGCCCCTGCGGGGGGATGGTAAGCGGCGGCTCGCCCGAAGTCAGCACAAATACTGACAATAGGGCTGGTGCGATATGCATCCGTGGCGAGCCGAATTCCTGCATGTTGTTGTTGTTGTTATTGGGGTTTTAGGGCGCGTCGACGACGGGGTCATTAGCGCCCTAACAACAACCAGGCGTGACAACGTGGCAAAATTGCCGTCTGTGTGGCCGACTGTAAAGGGGTCGGCCACAGAGACAGCACAATAAAATACTAATACTAATAAAATACCGTCTGCGTGGCCGACTGTAAAGAGATCGGCCACGCAGACGCAACGTAAAACATAAAACTGAAAATAGGCAATAAAATATAAAAATACATACATTAACTGGTTGGCTGTAAAAGGGCCAACCAGTTTAAAAAACGCGTAAGCTGGCTGGCTGTAAGAGGCCAGCCATATAAGCAGTAACATGTAAAAACAGTACTTGGATTAGTGGTTGTAAATGGCCACTAATCCAATCTAAAACCTAGGCCGATCTGCCCAAAATTTTGGGACAAGACCGGCCAAGCTGCAAAACTTTAAAACCTTAGCCACGTTGTCACGGTCATCGCTTAAAATAAGGGACAGATCGTTGCCTAAGCCAACGTCTGCCCTTAAATCTAAAAACAAAATACATTCGGTTAAAATGTGGCGTACCGTCAAAGGTACGCCACAAGCATCACATTCCGGAGGGTCCTCTCGGCGGAGAAGAAAACTATGAGTAAGAGGACAGTGCCCTATACGGAGGCGAGTAAGGAGAACCTCATCCCTCCTCGCCCGCTGGAAGGAGCTGCTCCACGGCTGAACGGTCGGTTTGACCTGCCGGAGCTTATTATGCTCGACTTCCAGCCACTGCCTCTGCCAAATATCAAAGATAAATCTCTTCACCGCCGAGGCAAGGTCTGACTTTGGGACCGGTGCAAAGTCGATTCGGACCTTGTCACAGGCTAACTTGGCAGCTTCATCTGCTGCCTCGTTCCCCCTGATTCCCACATGGCCCGGTACCCAGCAGAATAATACCTCCTTTCCACGAGATTGGAGGGAAAGGAGGGCGTCCTGGATGTCCTGGACTAGACGGTCTGCTGGGTACATATTACCTATGGCCTGAATACAGCTGAGGGAATCACAGCATATGATGAACCTCTTATCACGGACTACTTTCATATGCTGGAGCGACTTTAACACAGCGTAACACTCGGCGGTGTAAACGCTGCATCTACCATCTAGTTTGTATGTGTAAGTCGCTCGAGGGAACACTACAGAGCATCCTACTCTATTAGCCTGCTTAGACCCATCCGTATATACCGGGGTGAATGTGTGATACTGTTTAGGATATCGTAAAAACACTAATAAAAACATTATTATCGGTAAACAATTTGTTATACCGACAAAGATTTAAAATTATTCTGGGCCTCGTTAAAAGCCAGGGAGGAGATTTACTCCATCCCTGGTGATAAAAAGCGGGCAGCTCACAACCATATTCTTCTAAAATAGCCTTTGTACGGTGGCTGAACGGTTTGGTCGCTCTACAGCGATTCGCATATAGCCGTTCAAAGCTCGGTCGCATCACTACGTCGTGCACGGGACTACCAGGAGTTGTGGCAATATGTACATAGTGTCGCACCATGAGGAGATGCCGCCGGGTGGAAAGCGGCGGCTCGCCAGACTCAGCACAGATGCTGGGTATGGGCTGGTGCGGTAAGCACCCGTGGCGAGCCGGATTCCTGCATGGTGGACACTATCCAGTATCCGTAGATAACTGTCCCGTGCCGAACCGTATACTATGCAACCGTACTCCAAACGCGACCGTACAAAGGCTCTATAAAATTGCAGCAGGCAGGAGCGGTCAGCGCCCCATGACCTGCCACAAAGACATTTTAAAATATTCAGAACTTTCAAGGCCCTGGCTTTCACATCTTTAAGATGAGGCAGCCAGCTGAGCCTTGTGTCTAGGATAAGGCCCAGAAACCGAACAGTATCAGTAAAAGTTAAAACGGTGTTCCTCAAGGTAAGGTGGGGCTCTGGTAAAAGACTTCTATTACGAGTAAAAAGTACACACCGGGTTTTCTCAGCGGAGAAACGAAAACCGGTGTGCACTGACCATTCATCCAGCCTGTTCAACGCGAGCTGCAACTGCCGCTCAGCGCTTCTCAGGCTGGAAGATGCAATAAAAATTAAAAAGTCATCCACATATAAGGAGTACCGTATGGGACTCCTTATTGTGGTTCAATACTATTAATTGCAATGGCAAACAGTGTAACACTTAAAACTGACCCTTGAGGGACACCGTTTTCCTGGATAAAAAGATCTGACACTTCGCTACCAACTCGGTACCGGAAGCAACGTCGTGATAAAAAAGATTTTAAAAAGCGGGGAAGTTTTCCTCTAAAACCCCATTCATGTAGTTGTTTTAAAATAATGTGTCGCCAGGTAGTATCGTATGCTTTCTCGATATCGAAAAAGACACCTACGAGGTGTTGGCTGCGGACGAAAGCGTCTTGGATTGCAGCTTCCAGTAGGATCAGGTTGTCCAAGGTGGAATGGGACTTCCTGAATCCACACTGAAAGCGGCTGAGAAGATTTTGGGATTCCAGACGCCAGACGAGGCGGCGATTTACCATCCTCTCTAGCGTCTTACCCACGCAGCTTGTAAGGGCGATGCTACGATAACTACCTGGCAATAATTTATCCTTTCCAGGTTTTAAAATTGGGATAAGCGTTGCTTCTTTCCACGAGTCGGGGAAGTGTCCTTCGGTCCAAATCTGATTAAAAATATCTAAAAGGTACTCCTTAGCATCTGTACTAAGATGCCTCAGCATCTGGTACTGGATCATATCAGGCCCTGGAGCGGTGTCATTGGCGCTGTTTAATGCCGACTCCAGCTCCCAAGATGTAAATGGGCAGTTGTAGGCCTCTGTATTCGACGAATCGAAGCACAGCCCTCGCCTCTCGGCAGCGACTCTATGTCGCTGAAACCGAGGGTCAAAGTTGGCGGACGAAGTGACGGAGGCGAAGTTCTCCGCCATCAGCTGGGCTATGCTTCGCTCGTCGGTAACTACACGTCCTTGATCCAGTAATCCAGATACTGGTGGGCGGGAGTACCTTCCGGATATACGGCGAATGGACTCCCATACTTTGGCTGATGGTGTGGAACGATTTATTGTGCTCACAAAGGTCTGCCATGACCTTTCTTGCTCTCCTTAATAACACGACGTGCCTTTGCTCTTGCAATACGGAACGCTGCCAGGTTGTCGGAAGTTGGCTGCAACCTAAATCGACGCAGCGCCCGTCTACGACCCTGAATGGCGGAACGACATTCGTCGTTCCACCAGGGGACGGGCGTCCTTCGCAGCGTTCCGGAGCTTTTCGGCATTGAAACGTCAGCTGCCTGGTGAATCACTTCGGTAAAGTGATTCACCATCTCCGTAATGCCGTTACAAGGCCGGAGGCGTAGTGACCTGCGATACAACGGCCAATCGGCTTTGCTGACGTTCCAGTTACGTCGGTTATTCCCTCCTCCGCGTTCAAACTCTACGTGCATCCATATTGGGAAGTGGTCACTTCCGTGAAGGTCGTGATCCACCTCCCAATGCACGGAGTCCGCGATTGAGGGGGAGCACAATGAAAGGTCGATGGCAGAGGACGATCCGGAAGCAGTGGTGAAATGAGTCATTTGCCCTGTATTCAGGATACAAATTTCCTCCTGCTCTATCAATCTACCAACCACTCGGCCCCGGGGGCAATCGGTGGTAGAACCCCACAACGCACTGTGGGCGTTGAAATCTCCCAAAAGGAGAAAGGGCCGAGTGAGTTGTCGTATGATGCCAACCAGGTCGTCGTAGTCGACGGACAAACTGGGTGGCAGGTAGAGAGAGCATACGGTCAGTTGATTGGACCGTGTATTTTCACCGCTACTGCTTGTAGATGAGAGGTGAGAGCGACGGTTCGAGTGGACAGTGTTCCGAACCTCTTAGCACTGGATGGTGTATTGGTCTAAAATGTGTCTCTTGAATACAGAGACACAATGGATTAGACCGTGCTAAGAGTGGACTTCCTCTTTGTGAGCCTGAAAGCCGTTTACGTTCCACTGAAGTATGGGAGCCATTCTAACTATTTAAAATCACCCGCCCGATCGGGTGGGTCCT
>JARYHS010006242.1:0-22015 GCA_031002005.1 Vandiemenella viatica
GCTGACGCCCTGTCAAGACTCCCAGAAGGACTAGATGACACAGACGGAGCAGAAATTAATATGGTACAACCCAGAATTTTGTATTTGCGTAAGAGTTCCTCATGAACAAGATATTAGAGAATGCACTTACTAACATGCAAAATGAACAACTCAAAGATGAGGTCCTCACTGAGTAATTACTAATTTACGCAAGTAGAAAGCAACAAATAAACTACATTCTTTCTAACTGTTTTAAGAATGATGTACTATTCCAAAGAACTGATGTAGCTACTGATCATTGGAGATTGTGTATACCGGCAACATCTTGTAGAACGGTTAGTGGAATACCAAACATTTAGGCCATTGGGCACACTGGTCCACAAAAAATGCTTCAAAATTCTGGGACAATATGTTTACTTCCCCAACATGTACAAACAGATCAGTAAGTTATTATCCTGTTGTAAAATTGTACAAGTCAATAAGGTTGAATAACGGTAAAGAGGTGCAGGTGCATATGCAAGAATATTATACCCACACAGCACCTCTACAACTTATTTCTTTGGATTTGTTCGGCCCGTTGCCTCGATCTAGAGGGGGAGTAGCACACATTTGTGTTATCATGGATGTGTTCTCTAAATTCTTGAAACTTTACCCCCTCAAGAGAGCAACTACGAAAGTCGTGTTGTCAAAGATTTCTTCTCACTATATACCACAGATGGGTAAGCCTTCAGCTATCCTTACGGATAATGGCCCACAGTTTGCTAGTCATACCTGGACTACTCAGTTAGAAGACTTAAATATTGAAGTATTAAAAACTGCGTACTACCATCCACAATCTAATCCAGTTGAACGAGCCTTACGTGAACTAGGGAGATGGTTCCGTACATATTGCGCAGATAACCACAAAAGCTGGGCTTTACAAGTCCCATATATTGAAGATGTTTTGAATTCTTTGCCACATGACTCTACATCTGTAACCCCATTTGAGATCATGTTTAATAAACGCCCGCCGCATATGATAACAGAAATTATTACCTTTCCTTCAGAACTGCAACTCTCTTATCAGAAATCATTGCAACTTGCCCTTGAGCAATTACACAAAAAGGCACAGGAGAGAAAGTTAAGGCACGATCAACATATTAAGCATACATCATATAATGTTGGTGAGTTGGTATTGGTACACACACACTTAAAGTCTTCAGCTATCAATGATGAAATTAAGAAATTTTTTCCTCTATATGAAGGCCCTTTTGCAGTGTCTAATGTCCGCCATTGGAACTCTTATACGTTGGTACACCCTGATTCTAAAAAATTGAAAGGCCACTACCATGTTACGGCTCTCAAACCCTATAAATGTGCTTTGGATTTTTCGAGTGTTGGGAATTCTGAACAATAGAAGCCTCAGGGACACGTAACTGGCGTGCGTGGGTGGCTTCCACGAGGTCCCAGCTGAGATTGCCTTTGTTTATCCTAGTCTTGGGGTAATCTCCTCTAACATCTATTCTATCAGCTCCTCTCTGCTAAACCCTTCCTTTCGACAATGTGGCAACACATTCTGTCTTTTCACCTTTTCCAATTCTTTTTCTCTTTCTCCACATACGATGTGACATTGGGACAAATTTCCTCATGTTCCAATTATATATCAAATAGGGGGTTACGGTTATTATTCTAGTCCAGTGCTGTAGAGCATAGACTCAGCCTGCGATTCAGAACAACACACCTTAATTTGAATTTTTTAGATGCACCATAGTTAACGGACATGTAAGCTCCTTTTGAGCATAACCGGCGAAATGCGGTATGACTCTTTAAAGTTAAGCTACGTTTTACCCGGCTAGGTGACATACATATGACCTCTTCGATACCATACACTGTGGATACATATTACACAAATGGAACTTTTAGGGTGATTATCCTCTATACTTCAACACATGGCTCTACAAGTTAGTGGTGTACTACGATGGCAACACAGCCGTTTTGAAGATCTATACAAGAAGTGATAGGTTATACAAGTCATTCATTATACGTACTTAACATATTTTTTTTGACCAGTATACTGGCCTCGCACAATTGCATTGTGATATGATAAAAAGGGTTTTATTAGTATTGTGTTTAACATCAGTATACTGATGCATTAGAAACTTTCGTTTCACTCCACCCTACTACTTAAACATAGGATATATATTTTGTTGTAGAACTCTGAGTTGAACCTTGGCTTCCATCTGAAGAATGTTAAGAGTAATGGCTCTTGAACTTTTAGTACATGTTTTTAAATCCTTTTTTATGATAACCTATACTTTGTCAGAATATTTTGATTTTGTATTAGTAATAAGATTGGTAATTTTGCAACTTTGTATTGATTTGACACCTTCAGTGTAGTTTTAATTTTGGGTGAAGAATCATAAATCATTGTAAATAATTTTGTTTAAGAACATTTTTCCATAATTACTTTGTCAATATTGGGCATTTATTGTATTTAACCCAAGAATCTCCAAGTGATTATTATTCACATTGTTTATTTTTTTTTCTTTCTTTTCTTTTCAATTTCAATATTTAACATTGTTATATTTTGCACTGGTAAAGTCATTTCTACTATGTGTAGAGTTTAATTAGATGTGCTGATAAGATATTGATACTGGCTTGTATTTGACAGGTTGCCCACCAGAGCATCTGCTGACTTCTTGCTGTGCAGGATCAGAGATTATAGGACTTTCGCTCTGAACTCAGGCAACGGAGGCATTTTTGTATTTAGTTTAGCCTCAACAGGTGTCGACCCATGCCAGGACTAGGTGAAATTTTCCCTTTTTAGTGTTTAACAGGACTAAGGTCGAGTTATCCCTTTTCAAGTGTTTTTACAATCTCCGGATGCATAATCTATATAATTAGTGGAAAAGTGGTTTGAAAGATGGACACTATAAAAGTGACAAACATCTATTTCAACAATACATTTCTCTTGTGTCATTTGGTAATGATTTTGATATTTGTGAAAGACTAAAACAATGCACAAATGTTACACATGCTAAGCATATTATGGCAATTTTCTCTATTTTTCATATTTTGTACTATTTCTACACATTTTGTAACTTTTGCATTTTGTTCTATGTACATTTTACATACTTTTATTGAATTTTGGGCAGGTTTCTTGTATTGTTTCTATTATAAAATTTGTACCTAAGGTAAAGTGAACCGGTACCAGAGAGAGTAGGAGTTAATAATTATTTTGGCAATTTGGACATTTTTACATTAATGTTTTCAATTATTACAAGTCATTATCAATTCAAATATTTTGTGAACTTTGTTTTGTGGCATGAGTGAATGTTTTGAAAAGTTGTATAATGATGGTGTGAGTGAAGTCACATATGGACCAAATTCCACGAGGGGGAATAGTTTTCTTTCCATTTTCTGAGAAAATCTTGCCTCGTTCTTTCTTCTAAAGAAGAGTCGCGATTTTACAGGGGCGTGTCAGGGGCCTAGCATCCTCCCTATAACCCCTAAACTTACTTTCAGTTAAGAAAAGTTGAAGTCGCAGCATTATTTTCAGGTGTAAAAGAGTAGAAAGATGTTTTAGTTTGGGTTTTCCATAGGCAGGTAGCTTCAGGCAGTAGCCACAGTCATTTATTCAAGTGGGACCGCGTAAGTTAGTTTAACCAAGAAATCATTTCCGATTAGAATTTGTTAACTATATTAGGGGAAAATTCAAGCATACACTGGTGATCTTAGATTTGAAATCGCAATTCTGCAAGAGAAGTTACTTAATTTAGAAATTATATGAAAATATCGGCCATTTATAAGCAAGGACTGTTAAAGACCACGAGTTGGTTTCGCGCCAAAGAACCACATGCTTCGAGGAGAGAAAATAGTTCCGGGGTCACATCAAATAAATCTATATGAACAAGTTATATAAAGGGGTGGATATTTTGGTAAGTTGATGGCAAGGGAAGTATCTAAGATTTTATACCAAAGGAAAGCTATCTAGGTGACGCAAAAAGAATTTTAGATTATGAGATTTGATTGGCGCGTAGTGATCTGAATGTCGCTAGGAGGCTATTTAAGACAGCGCGCGTGCTACACATGGTCTATTTGTCGGTCGTCTATCGTCGTGGTTGGTCTAGTGTGGGAGGCTCATGGGTGTTGGGTAGCAGTTATCATGTTAGAAGCAACGTGGAAATATTTTAGGGACCAAGTGATGATGCTGCATGTCTGAACTTTGCAATCTATTTTTCGGTGATGAAGTCTGATTGCCTTTAAGGTGTACACGCTCTGGTACTCGGGAATTGTATATATATATTAATTACTTTGAACAATATACTGTGTGAACTTTTTAAATGACGATTCTTTATTTGTAGTCTGCTCCTCCCAGTGTGAACTGTTCATATATTAGTGTTTTAAACCCTTACTGCTTGGGGTAATTCGAGTAGTTGGCGACTGTGTTAAACCCCGAGGCCAGAGTAAACGGTCAAAATCAGTAAAGCTTGGTGCTGGGAAGAGTTAGGTCCCCGGCAAGCAAGTTTCTGACAACTTTAGACCTGATTTCTTTAAAATTTTGAACATTTTGTCCCACCTAACATTATCAAAAGCTTTTTCTAAGTCAACAAATGCCATAAAAGTATCTTTGTTTTTCTTGATCCGCCCTTCGAGTATTACTATTAAAGACAGAATTGCTTCCCTTGTACCGCGATTTTTCCTAAACCCAAACTGATCTTCACCTACTATCTCTTCTACTACCCTTTCCATCCTTCTGTATATTATTCTGGTCAGCAATTTTGAAGCATGTGATGTTAGACTAATTGTGCGATAATTCTCACATTTGTCAGCTTGTGCTTTCTTTGGAAGTGTGAAGATGATATTTTTATTAAAATCAGTTGGAATTTCTCCTGTTTCATAACTTTTTGATATCAGCTTGAATAATCTTTCGATTCCTTCCTCTCCTAGAGATTTAAGAAGTTCTGCAGGGATCTCATCAATTCCAACTGCCTTATTTGTTTTCAAGTCATTCAGAGCTTTATTAAATTCTGTCCTCAAAACAGGATCTCCTAAGTCATCAATGTCGACATCGCCTTCCTTTTCCAATACACTATTGTTCAAGTCGTCCCCAACATACAGTTTCTCAATGTATTCCTTCCAACGGTAAGCTCTATCTTCAGAGCTTAAAAGAGGTTTCCCATCGGCAGCTTTAATGTTCATACCTCTTTTCTTCATTTCTCCAAAATTCTGTTTGAGCTTTCTATATGCAACATCTACTTTTCCTGCGACCATTTCCTTTTCTACTTCTTCACACTTTTCTTGTAGCCATTTTTCTTTTGCTATTTTGCATTTCCTATTTATTTGATTTCTAAATTGCCTGTATTGCTCTCTTCCTGTTTCATCCTGAGCATTTTTGTACAGTCTTTGACATTACTTCTGGCCGCTGCTGAAATATTCTATCACTCTTATTTTGCACAATCTGGCATCAATGTCATCCCAGGCAACAGGAACGCAATACTGGCTCCGCCTCCTCGCAATTTCATTGGTGGATATTTTATTCAGAGCCATCTATACTGCAGATTTTTCATTTCCTTAAGTCAATGCAGGAACCAATTGGCCAACAGGTAGGAATTAAGCTCCTCCCACTGACGATTCTTATTGGCTGAACAGTTCATCATCCCACCATTACATTTCTATAATACTTTACCAAAATTCAGATCTTGAAACGTTTCCAAAAAGTTGTAATTAACGGGATTGCATTAAATTGAGGCAGGAAACAGGCACAATGCTATATGTTACTACGGTTGATTAGCATAAAACTATAACGATAAGATTGTTATACTCATTTGGATAATTCCTTCGGATAATGTTTCACTCATATATCTGGTCAATCCACAAACCAAGGGATAATCATGTTCCATGAGGTAGAATTTTTAGTACTACGAAACTCAGAAACAAGAAATTATTTCGGAAGTCTCTCTCTTCAAGATGGATTGAATGAAACAGTCTTCCTTCGCTGCGTTTTATACGCCTATTCGAGGAAAGTAGCACCGAGCATTGCAGTGGTCCTATGGTTAGCGTTCTGGGTTGCTGAGCGAGCGGTTCCGAGTTCAAATCCAAGTAGTTCTTATTATTATTATTATTTTTTTAATTTCGAAATCTTTCTTTACTTGTATTTTATTTTTAAGCGTACCGAAACTACACATTGCTTATAAGTATAAGGTACCCATGATTCTTTCCTAACTGCGTCAGGAAATAAGATAAACATCTGCGAAACTACCCAATGTTTCGTAACTAATAGCCGACGTAAGCATGAAAGATTTGCGGCAGCAGAACTGACGAAAATCTACACAGGTTTCAAGCCGCGCCGAAATCATATCATCTGTCCCTTTTCAAACGACACACATGTTTCAAATATATTTATCTCACAGTAGAACGATCATCGCGTTTCAGAAAGAAATAATTTACAAGAGGAATTATTGCTCTCTTTGTAGGTGGACAATAATGATTATGCACTATATAAATAAGAGTTAATCGCGCAGAACTAAATATTAGCACCGCAACAAAGCAAACGACAATTGTCACTAAAAAATTTACAACCAGATTATTATCGTAGGACAAAAATAAATTCTTTTATAACTGGTATAAGTAATTAAAGTTAATTGAGAATCGGGCTTAAAGACAGGGAGTTCTTAAATTACCGTTTTTCCCGTTTTCTACAATGCTGTTAGTTGTTGACACAATTACTTCATGATCTTTACAGCATTGGGATTTATTAAATACTAGGGCTAAATGCTCATTACTTAACAAGGCGTGAAATTACCTGCGTTATTCTTTGTTTGGAATAACATAAATAAATACAAGCATTTGGCGAATGAGGATGTCGCCGTTCGCGTGATTGTTCTTTAGTCTCCGGTATAAAGTGGAACGCTCAAGTTCTGTCACCCGTCATAATCGACTCCATAATCGCCTAGGTCTCAAGGATTCAAACAAACACAGTCTACCGGTAAAGTAAGGTTGATAATGTCTAAAGACCGGAAGACCGAGCGTGGCGTGTGAGCGGTAACGTTCTGGCTCCAGGGAAATGCTGGGATGATTCTTATAGAAGGCCATGGCCGTTCCCTACTCTAATAAATTCAACATCGATGAAACGTAAAGCAATAAACAAAAAAATAAGGATAGGGAGAAGGTATTGTTAATTGATTTCAAGCCAGCTGCGACCTCCTCAATAAATTTAGCCAGCTCTTCTTCTTATGATTTTACGCCTCGTCGACATAGAGGTGATTATTGGCTGGATAGGAGTAGTGGCAAGGATTTCGGCCATGCCCTTGTATTTTTTTTAACTGCTTTACGTCTCTTTTTAACATCGAGGTCTTTTAGAGACGGGAAAGGATGGGGGGCAAGGAATAGGAAGGAATTCGGCCATGGCCTTTTGAAGGAAGCATCCCGGCATTTGCCTGGAGTGATTTGGGGAAACCATGGAAAACTCAAATCTGGATGCCCGGACGGGGGTCCCAACCGCCGTCCTCCGGAATGCGAGGCGAGAACGCTAACCGTTACACCGCGCCGCTAAGTGCCCTTGTAAAGAACCCATTACGGTATTCATATGAAGTGATTTGGGGAAACCTTGGAAACCACAAATATGCATGGCCGAACTTGGATTCGAACCATTGTCATTCACAGCAACGACCAACGTGTGTTCCGAAATGGTAATGATGTAGAAAAATAGATATTTGTTCAACCTCTAAAACTGTAAATAAATTAAATGAAATAATTTGATTGTTTATCTATGAATGCTTGGGAGACGTTACTTTTTATATTGCCCTCATGCAATTAACATGGATTCCCACCGTATTTTCACCAACAAAAACTTTTGCCAAATGTGCTGCTCGTGTTAAATTATTACGTGTATTATTTACGCGTTATAAAGGTATTCTTCCTTGCCAAAGGAAGTAGGAAAGTTAAGACTTTTTCCCGGTAAGCGTTGCAATATTTACTTTCTGCGATGTTGCCACGATGTTCTGCCTAGTAGTAGCGCTGTAGCAATTTCCCTATACCAGAAATAGTGTCTCATAGCTGGACACACACATAGGCGAAATTAAAATAAATTTATGTTCCAGTCTCATCTAGAATATTTTCATTTAACTGATTACTTCTCTTGAAACAGTTCGATTCTGTATACAGATTACTATTCAATCACGGAATGTTGTATCAATATGTATATTTTTTCTTTGGCCATATAAGTTATGAGGCACTAGATTCTGTGAGTCCAGGTGTCCGAGTGGTAACGGTCTGGGCTGTCAACGTGCTGGTTCTCGGTTCAAGCCCAGGTGCTGTCATTTTTTTTTTTATTCTTTATCTCCTTTTCACTTGTTGCAAAATACATTTCATATAAGTAAATTTATATATGTTTCGTGGTCAATTGGAACAGTGGAAAAGAATCATAAAATTAATGTTTTGGCTGAAATGAGAAAGTGTCAACGTATCATGCGTGAGTAGGAACTGAAAGTCAGTTTTCCGATAAATTTAATTTAACCATTACGATTTGTGCCATTCAACATTACCAATTTTTTTCTAGTGCTGATGGCAAAGGCGGGAAATTGATGATTGGGGCAATGATGGCTGTTTAAAAATAAACAAGGAACTAAATCAAACTAATGTGCGGTGTTTGTAGCTAGTGTTCCTGTCGGAGACAGTGGTATTAGCAAGTAAATCAGAACTGAAAATGTGAGTAGTTTTTCTTACGAAAACAAAAAATCATCATTGAAGAATAACATGCTAATGAGAGGTTCCGTATTTAACAAAATGCTGCTCCTACTAGTGATCAGTAATGATATAATTGATGTATATCCTCAATTGGGCGTTATTCGTGGCTTCGAGTTATTCTTCCTTGCCCTATCGCGTTGACCGCTCTCTTCGGGAGTCCGTAATAATTTCGGTCTTCCTTCTGGTATTCCTGAAGTCCATGCTTCTCTACCATAAAGTGCTCTTCTCTAAACATAGAGTTTTAAAAACTTCTTTCTGAATATTAGATCAATATCTGAAAGTAAAAGTTTTATCTTTTTCATGAAAGCGCTTTTCGCTACTGCTGTTCTGCTTTTTACATCATTACTGCTTCGGTCATTAGTTGTTATTTTACTTCCTGAGTAGCACAATTAATTTACTTCTCCTACCACATCAGATCATTTTCTTTTATATTTAATCCAATATTACTGCTACAATTTCTACTAAATTTCATCACTTTTGTCTTGCTTTGATTTATATTTTATCAAAAATGTTCCTTTAGTATTTTATTTATGATATTCAATAACTTCTCAACATTCTTAGTTTGTCCTGCTGACAGGACAATGTCGTCAGTAAGTCGCACCCCAGTGATTTTTTTGTTCTTGAACACTTAAGCCTTTACTGCTTCCTCTACATACAAACTGAATATTAATGGAGATAGATTACAACATTGTCTCACGCTCTTTTCGACTGATACACATCTCTCATAATTCTCTTCGTTTATTATAGCCGTAAAGTTCTTAAATAGATTATACATCATTCTTGTATCTCCAAATTTTACACCTGACTTCTTTAAAATGTTTAAAATTTTGTCCCAATAACTTTATTAAAAGCTATTTCTAAATCAATAAATGCCATAAAAGTATTTTTGTTTTTCTTGATCCGCCCAAGTATTAAACCTTAAAGCCAGAATTGCTTCTCTTGTACCAGATTTATCCTAAACCAAAACTGATCTTTTCCTAATGTCTCTTCTACTGTCTTTTCTACCCTTATAGTAATAATCATTTCAACATTGAAAATATGAAAACGTCTATAGCTTCTATTATTTTGAGCTTGAATTTTGTGTCATGAATTATTTTTTGCCGACCGAAGCCGGCGATGAGAGGTAAGGTCTGTGTCTGGCATTCGGAGGAATGGGAATTCAAACCTCGTCCGGTAATCTAGATTTCGGTATTCCATAGCTTCTCTAAATCTCTCCAGGTAAAATTCATAATATCTGCTTAAAAAAACCATGACCGTATTCTAGGCCCTAATACGCTCCAATTCAAATGACCATTACCTCGAAGAGACAAAATGAGAAACGAAAAATTCTGGCTGAACGCTCTCTGGATTAAAACATTCGCTACAAACGCTGGAAGATCAGTCAATGCTGGAACGTTTGCAGAAATCAATCATGCCACATCAACTTATTGATGGAAATGTTAAATATCAAGTTTAACGCCAGAAGCGATGCTGAACTCCGTTCGCATACAGGAAGAAGGAAGTGGATAAAATTACCTTGTTCTATAAGTATACTGTTTATTTCCTTGATGGCGGAAGAACAACGCACTGGCCGTTCAGGAATTCCACCTCGCGTTCGAGAAGGGCACATACTTTTACATCTAACAGCTTGAGTTGCATTATTTGAATCAATACTCTTGTGATACTCTTCGATGATATTATTTTTCAATTTGAAAAGTAACTTTTATTTCTTGGTGATATAATTTTTATAGATGAAACGGATAGCTGTTTGGCCGGATGTCGGTTATTCGGCCATCCTACAAGTCGGCGGATAGCCGGATATTCGGCAACCGAGTATCCGGGCGAACTTTATTATTTGAGGATAGGGAAAATAAAAATGTCTCAGTAAAGAAAGGATCGCCTATTTGAGAAAATTTTTATATAACTAATATTCGATTTTGAATTATATTTCGTGAGCCACGTTTTGACGCGAAGTTTGAATCATTTCCTTTTTCTGAGTCAAACAATTTGAAAATGAAATATCCAGTAAACTATCATGAAATGAGGAAAGCTACATCCGCTTTCATGCCTATGCTGCTTTTAGCCATCCCTGGAACAAGTTGGTCTTCGACAGTGGAAGAAATCACTCTGGAGACAATATAGCAAGGGAGATTAAAAGGATCGCAAATCGTTGGCATATTGACCAAAACATAATACATTTACTCATTCATGACAGTGACGCCAACATGGTGAAGGATGGACGCGAGGCTGAGTATGCTTCTGCAAGATGTTTCATCTATTTGCTTCAGAGAATTTTAACCGAGCTATTGAAGATGCAGTCTGAAGTGGCAGGAATGATTTGTTAGTAGCAGACGTTTCGTTACGCACTTTAATCGTACGAGCTCAGCTCAATAAAACTTGCTAACGATTCAAAAATAAATATTTACCCGACCGTCAGCTGGTGTTAGATATCAGCATGAGATGGAATTCTAACTTTTATATGACAGAGTTCCTGTTGAAACAAATAGGGGCTATATCGCCATATAAGGATGATCGCGGAGTACACACTAATTTGACGCGTGTAAGGAAACGAAGTTTCCTCACTTTAATTATATATTTATACTAGTTGACCCGTCAATGCTTCACTATCGCTAGACTTGAGTAAAAGTGTAGAGTAAATGAATACAATTAAAAGTTTGTATTTAGTTAAAATTAGATATTTACATATACACTAGCTGACCCGGCAAACGTTGTTTTGCCATATAAATAACTTTCAAGTAATTTCTAGTGTAGACAAAAAATAGCTTACTTATTGTAAGTATGTATGTATGTAAGAATGTGTATATTGTATGTATGTAAGAATGTGGTATATGCGTGAAATAGGCATGGAGCGTTGTGAACGATGAGGGAATATAAAAATAACAAAACGTCTACATTTTTTGCCGCTAAAATTGCTCTTTCTGCAAGCCACTCATGATTTATGTACTGTGTGTGTACATCGGGAAATATTTGTTCAATGAGAGTATCTTGCGAATCAGCGATTGTGCAGAAATCGGTCGGTAATTTTACGTATCCAGTTTCATCTATAGCAACTTTTCCATCACCGATATCTAAGAGTTGTTTTGAAAATGTTTCAGCGGATGGATCTTGAAGCATTTGAACGCGCATATTTACTTTTAGCTGTAATTTTTCAACATTACGCCACAATGGAGATGATTTTAAGCAAGCGTTGATCTCATCAGCGTATGTTGAACGTGGAATGACTGGAAGTGTTTGTCTGAAATCACCTGAAAGGACCAACAGAGTTCCGCCAAATAGTTTGTCGTTGTTTTTAATATCTTTCAATGTCCTGTTCAATGCCTCAAGCGAATGTTTGTGTGCCATAGTACATTCATCCCAGATGATAATTTTACACCGTTTCAGCACGGTGACCATGGACGATTGTTTCTTAATGTTGCATACTGCGTCAGGGTTATTCTGAATATTTAGTGGCAGCTTAAATACTGAATGAGCTGTTCTGCCTCCATCCAATAAAGTTGCTGCAATGCCCGATGATGCAACGGCCAATGCGATGCCATTATTTGATCGTATTTCAGCAAGAATTAGCGAAATAACGAATGTTTTGCCAGTTCCACCCGGTGCATCCAAAAAGAATTACTAAAATGGCTATTAAAAAATAAGGGTTGATCGTAGAAGGGTGAAAATTTAGGAGTGTATGTATTTTTGTATGTTGTATCATAAAAAAAAAAATTTGTCTAAAAAATAAAAAATAAAAATTTAGGGGTGGACTACCCTTAACATTTAGGGGGATGAAAAATAGATGTTGGCCGATTCTCAGACCTACTCAATATGCTCACAAAATTTCATGAGAATCGGTCAAACCGTTTCGGAGGAGTATGGGAACGAAAATTGTGACACGAGAATTTTACATATAAGATTTTTTAAAATATGATCTGTGCCTGTTATACAGTTTCTTATTTGAGAAGAATTAGCATCTCTAACGTGGCTGGTGAAGACGGAGCATCTGTGGTTGTTTGGTTGCCAGGCAGTGTTTATCGTAGAGAAAAGGAGGATTCTGCTGTGAGAGAAAATTAGTATTATTATTTGTTTAATGTATTCAGTATGGTTATGGAAAAATAAACATAGTTACTGAATATATAATTTCTTAATATAAGAGAAATCTTATAAAATGGCGCCGCGTGACTACGACAAAGAATTAGTTATCTAATTCGGTAATAAAAGAACCATGCAATCTTCGGATGTTAAAACTGCGTTAAAGGTAGGATAAGAAAGACAATTTAAATTAATCAAAATAGTGACAAAGTGCAGTTCAATTAAAACAAAGACGGAAATTTTGTCAAATTTAAAAACAAAAAACTTTATTGAAGTAAACGTGAGAAATAGCAGAACTCATTTTTTTTCTTCTAAAAATGGTAATAGTAAGATTGTTTGATGTTTCCTTTTAATGTAATTTTAAAACATTGATCATAAAAGAGTAGTCAATTACGCACCATTGCATGTGCATGCATTAGATTTTAAGTGATTAGTGTTAAATTCCTTTATGTACAGGTAATATGTGTTTTTAATGATGGTTTGGAAGTTCTATACGGCGTTTCATTTTCATTACTGCGTTGCTTGTTGAGTATAATTCTTTCGATAATTGTAACTAAATTTTCTCTATTTGTTTGTGTGTGTGTTTTTTAATATATATAATGGAGGGTAATGTTTTGAAATCTAACAGAGCTCATGTAGATGCCGATGTTCATGATCAAGATGACAAAAATTTAAGGGTTTCGGGAAATATTGACAATGATTTTGGTCCAGGTTATGAGAATCATGATCCATTAGAAATTGAAGAGGATAATACTAGTGTTTTTCATGACGTCCCAGTAACTAGTTTCACTGAAAAAGAATGTCACGGGGAAGAGAATAGTTCCGTTGAAAAAATGCTAGCGATAATTCTGCAAGGACAGAAGAAGATGGAACAGAAGATGGAAGACATTAATAATAATCAACAGCAAACGTTACGTCCGTGGGAAAAAGAAAGAGATAAAATTTATTCCACAATGAATACCCAGTTTGGACGCGTATTTGAACACATTTCTGAACGAGAAAATTTAATATTGAGAGAGGTTCGAACCCTGGTAAGGAAAGAAAGAAATAAATGGGAAGAATCATCAAAGGTAACATCTGACAAGCAGGAAGAAGTCAACAGGGAAATTGTCAACGTCCTCCAGGAGACCAAGCAAGAAATTTTGCAAGTACTGGAAAACGTAAGAGAATTGGAATGTGGAATAGCAGATCTGCGTGGGGAAATGGAAAATTACAAGGAGACGACTGAACAACATTTGGATGAATTGAGTCAACATGTCAACAATATTCAGGGCAGGAGAGCGGACTGTACTGTCAACAATATGGTACAGTCAGTAGTGCAAACAAAATTACCTGAATTGAAGTTTGTACCTGGAGGAGAGTTACACCCGTAAGTATTTGTGGAAATATATAGAAATTAATTTCCGAAACAATGGGTGGACGAAGAAAAAATTAAATATATTAAAATGATGATGGAGAATGAAGCTTTGGAATGGGCTTGCGAAGTGGATGGATGTGGCAAAAGTTATGAGGACTTTCTGCAGATTTTTCTAAAGAAATATTGGTCAGACGAAAAACAGCGGCGAGTAAAACAAGAATTCAGAAACAGTCTACCTTATAGAAGGCAATTCGGCAGTTTAAGAAATTATTGTGAGAGACTACTGAAAACCTGAAATATCTATCACGTCCGATAGAAGAAGATGAAATATTGGAACGGAAGATGCCACGGAAAGTACAGGAAAAAATGTTGCTAATGAGATGGGACAACATCCAGCAATTCCTAGAAGGCGTGGAAAAGATAGACAGGTGGGATGCAACGAATGAACGAGAGCAGAATACACCTGGGATTAATGAGTTGGGGAAGTATAATAATAGCAAAGGATACCAGCAGTACTCGGGTCCAGGATATAACAAGAACCAGTGGAACACGTGGCAAAGTACAGGCGAAGCACGATCGGTAATCGATCCAAGAGGTTTCTCGCACATACGACAAGAAGATGGCAGAAGGAATGGAGGAGAAACAAGAGGCTTTAACAAAGGAAGTGGTGGAAGATGAAAGAAGGCGAGAAGTAGAATGTAATAAGGGAAATTAAGTGCGGCTTTTGAAGCGGTCCGTTCTCAAGCCGAAAAGGTTAAAGGACCAAGAACCACGAAGCAAGAAAAACGGTGCATGTTAATGAAGTTAGATAGAGAGACTAGTGATAGACACAAAAAAGTAATCTTGGAAGAAGTAGCGGCATATTTTGATGAAGACTTTACGAGAAGAAAGTGTCAAGAGAAGTTGATTAAAGATAATAACAATCAAGCCGATCATCCTGTTGGAAATTCTGAAGGAGCGATTGACAAAGGAACAGAAGACGAAACTGATGACTGTATTAAAGAAGTAAGAAGGGCGTGCGAAGACAAGTTAGGAATGAAAATTGAGGAGGATGAGAGAGAAGAAAACGGAGAAAATCGGCGAGATGACGATGAAGAAAACAATACAAGGTGTGAGAATAGTGGACCAGTGAAATGGTGGGAATGTCTAGAACAGATAGAGGAAAAAGACAAAGTTAGAGATACTAAGAAAGATGACATAGCATCAGATCAAGTAATTGGCCTGGCGAGAATGGTTCAGTGGGACAGTAACGTGGAAAATACAGGAGAAGAGATGGAAAGGAAAGATGAAACGATTATTGTTTCCACTAGAAATGATGACAGAAATTATGGTTTGGGAACTGAAGAGGACGAGGAAATTGAAGACGAGAAGATTTATGAAGATACCGAAGAAGAGTTAGAAGAAGAAGAAGAGGAGGAGTACTGTACACTTGTAGCTGACAAGGAGGCAAGAGAAGATGAATACGAGGTGAGATGTTTCTTAATAAGGAAGAAATGTGATGAAGTTAGTGAAGAAGAAGAATCAACGAGAGGCAAAGTGAAGAAGAAGAGAGGGCTTGATATACATAATGAAGGCCGCAACATTATAAAATTCGAAAAGAAGAAGGATGACGGAGAGGACAAGGAAAAAGAAGCAACGAAGGGAAAAGTCAAAATGAAGAGGGAAATGATAGTATCACCAAGAAGTGGAAGAGGATCTTTCAGAAAAGATATATGATCGGCGTGCACGAAAATCATAAAGTAAGTGAACTAGTACTGGTGAGAACGCATGAAAAATGCCAAGATAAAAAGAAAATAATGTTTTTTGATGTGTTTGAGGGACCTTATTTAATCGCGGATAAACCACATCAAAATACATATTATCTCAAATTTTCAAAATCTGGAAAGGATTTAGGTTTAAGAAATATTAGTGACTTAAGATTGTATAAACAATAATTATTTCACATGGTATATCACATAAAATTGTATAATTTTAGTGACAAATTGGCAGGAGGGATATGTAAGGAAACGAAGTTTCCTCACTTTAATTATACCAAGTGAGTTTTTTATCTTGAGACAACTAAATATCTCGAAAACTACAAATCCGATCAAAAAAAGTGGGTAATAAAAATTGTTCGTCTCGACGGGGGACATCCGATGATACCAAATTTGACTCCCCACCCCCACCCCCTAGGGGTGGGGGAAGGGGGAGAAAAAAAACTTAAATAGGAACCCCCATTTTTTATTGCAGATTCTGATTCCCCGGAAAAAACTACCCCTATTTGACCCCCAATTCGAGTCATTTTGGTCGATAGATGGCGCTGCATTTCTCAGAGTTTTCTCATTACTTGATGTACTTCCATTGCGTTCACATCGTCGCTCATTTCTCAGAGTTTTCTCATTACTTGATGTACTTTCATAGCGTTCATAACATCTCTGATTTATTTACTTCGTTCTGTTGCACGTGTCAATGAGAATGCAGGCTATAACGTTGCAAGAAAAAATTGAAATGGTCTACATTTATGGAGAATGTCGCAAGAATATCGATAATGCTGTTGATCTTTATGCTCATCGTTTTCCAGACCAGCCTCGATCGCGCGCTTCTTTTTACCGTATTATCCAACAGTTCACTCAGGAGGGAAGTGTGCACACAAACAAACGAAAGCGGCGAAGGACGATAGCTGGAGAAAATAACGAAGTTGCAGTTTTAGCTGCAGTGGCTTATAACCCTCACATTAGTACTCGACAAATAAGTCGTGAATCAGGAATTTCTCAGACTACTGTTTGTCAGATTTTGCATCGTAGAAAATACCATCCGTTCCATGTTTCGTTGCATCAAGAACTTCACGGCAATGATTTCGATAATCGATTGACATTTTGCCGATGGTCGCTACAGAAAATACAAGAAGAACCCCATTTCTTTGCTCGAGTACTGTTTTCGGATGAATCCACTTTTACTAACCACGGCACCATTAATCGACACAACATGCATATTGGAGTGTGGAAAACCCGCATTGGTTACGCCAAGTTGAACATCAGCGTCCGTGAATGTAAATGTTTGGTGTGGGATAATTGGGGACAAACTTATTGGTCCACATTTTATCACATGGACATTTCAATGGGGAGAAATATCAACAACTCTTAGGAGGACGTACTGCCAACATTGCTTGAAGACGATACCCTTAGACGTGCGACAAACAATGTGGTTTCAACATGACGGTTGTCCAGCACATTTTGCTGTAAGATCGCGGGAAGTGTTAGATCGTCTGTACAATCGTCGATGGATCGGAAGAGGAGGTCCAGTGCCGTGGCCTGCAAGATCACCAGATCTCACTTCGCCTGATTTTTTTTTATGGGGATACTTGAAGAATGAAGTTTACAGTGAAGTGCCAACAACGCCTGAAAACATGATTGAACGAATACCAACGCTTGTCAAAAAATCACGCCGGATATGCTTCTTAGTTGCGTCGAATCATTCCAAGAGCGGGTAAATAAATGCATCGATGTCGGTGGTGATATTTTCGAGCACTTGCTTTAGAATTGTTGTTAGAAACAAACACGTGAGAGGCGAGGGGACTCACCAAAAAACAAGCACCCCGATGGTGAGAGGCGAGGGACTCACCAAAAACAAGCACCCCGATGGTGAGAGGCGAGGGGACCTCACCTAAAATCTAGCACCCCAAGGGAACAGAAAATTACTACGTCCACGTCGTTGTTCCTGGGTAACGCAAAAAGTAATGTTTGACTTTCGCTATCTGCTAAAGAATTTGCATCAGTGCATTTTGAAATAATGTCCATTCCCATCCCTCAAGTTTGGAGGTGGGTGGTGTTATTGAATAGTTTTTTGAAAAATAGCAATCACATTAACTTGTATTTTGCTGATCTGATGTGTATTTCACGAGATATCCTCATTTTTAAATGAATTTTTGCTTATTTTGATTTTTGTCGATTGCAGCGCCATCTTATCGACCAAAATGACTCGAATTGGGGGGTGAATAGGGGTAGTTTTTTCCGGGGAATCAGACTCTGCAATAAAAAATGGGGGTGTCTCTATTTAAGTTTTTTTTCTCCCCCTTCCCCCACCCCTAGGTGGGTGGGGGTGGGGAGTCAAATTTGGTATCATCGGATGTCCCCCGTCGAGACGAACAATTTTATTACCACCTTTTTTTGATCGGATTTGTAGTTTTCGAGATATTTAGTTGTCTCAAGATAAAAAACTCACCTGTATATTTATATTTTTAAATATGATCTGTGCCTGTTTATACAGTTCTTATTGAGTAAGAATTAGCATCTCTAACGTGGCTGGTGGGAAGACGGGAGCATCTTGTGGTTGTTTTGGTTGCCAGGCAGCTGTTTTATCGTAGAGAAATGAAGGATTATGCTGTGAATGAGAAATTAGTATTATTATTTGTTTAATGTGATTCGTATGGTTATGGAAAATAAACTAGTTACTGAATATATAATGTCTTAATATAAGAGAAATCTTATACGCGCCAACAGTGGTGCTTGATGGTAAGGTGCGTTATGCTACCTGAAGCCCTTTGAAGAAATAACAAAATCACAGGTTTTGGTCTCTACTGCAATCCGAAGTAATATCACAAATTTCTGCACTAACAAATATTTAGGTAACGACGAGAAAGCACAAAGAACTCCTGACTTACACACATGAGAGCTTTTGAAAACGGAATTAAAAAGTCGTTTCGACTCCTTAAGTGAAGATTCAAACTACTTGATTGCGACATTCCTAGAGCCAAGATTCAAGACGAACTGTTTGGGGTTTGCTGAAGCTCTCAGAAGATTCTATTGGTATCTATAAAATGTCTTACAAGGAATCATCCACCAGTAGCAGCTTATCCTCAACGGCTGTTCAAAGGAGTAGAAGGGACGAGACAGAATAAAATGTGGACTAACGAAGCTCACGACACGTTCGAAGCTGTTTTAACGAGATGGCAATATCACGATCAAGAAAAAAAACGTGATTGCCTGCCGAGATTGACTTTTATGTAATCTCAAATTGATTGTTGGTCAGGACCCGAATTTGACAAAATCTGCTAGAATTTATTTTACAGTTCCTTATAGTAGTGTATATAGAGAAAAACTTTGGCATTGTTTACGAGGATAAGTAAAACTGATTATTACCTCCTGTTACAAAGAAATTGGTTTCATTTAGTACAAGAACTAATTTTTTATTTAAAACAAAATAATAAATGGTATTGTGATTGAAGACAAAGGTGTTTTATTTGTGTTTGGACTTATTATACACTTAGCATTTGTGAATTTAAAGTAAAAATTATGAAGTTTTCGTAATTTATCGAGAATCCGATACCGCCGATATTCCGTTTCATCATTTACAATGTTCCATACACTTTATCGAAGTTATTGCTGACAATTTAGCAACAATATCACAAAGCAATGATTTAACTCATAATTACTTCGCACCAGGGCCAAGTTCTTTTAATAAATGTTCCGTACAAATAAATATGTTAATATACATATTGTAATAAATGGAGAACAATAAACCAAGAACTTACAACCCTAAAGTATGTATGCGTAAATAGAGGTTTACGGCAAATATATGAATTTCTTAAATGGATTACTAGTGACTAACAGATTTTTCAGATCAACCCAGTGGAAGGAAAATAAAGATTAGTAGAACACACTTAATAGCTGCTTACGGATCTCTATTATCAGAAGACCACACTGACGATGTAAAGCAGTAAATTATGAAAATGAACTCAAATTTGTTTGATGACACAGTATTCAGGAGATCGAATGTGATCAACAAGATCTAACACAAATTGAGATACCTTAAAACAAATGAGGTGAGAAAAAGCTAGAGAAAAATATTGGCGCAAAAGGACCTCGCGATCGCGTGAAAACATTACAATTTTTAGGAACACTACAAAAAAAAAAAAAATGTCAACGTATGACATATGACAGTAAAATAACAAAATGAAAGAGTATAAGGTTGCTATGTTTCGTAGCCGTTACAGTCAATCAGAAATAATTCACTAAATAAATAAATAAGAAATGCGTAATATAAAATAAAACGTGGAAAATCCCAATCAAAAAGCTACTGCCATCAGTCTGGTTAAAAGTGCATCGAGTGTATTGGCTGATGGTTAATTTAATCTATTCAGTTGATAGGGACAAATTCATTCATAAATGAAGAGAAGTCAATCTCTCTCCGATTCATTAGGGAAACTTAATATAATTTGTATATATCGACTGTAGAGGGATAATAGTTACTACCAGCCGGTAGGAAAATGTAAAGAGCGACGTGTATAAGAGAAGATTGTAGATATATAGTATTAAGAATGAAGTAGGATCATATATGAAATAATAAACGGATGGCCCTTATATTGATTTGGAGAAAGTTTGAAATATTTACAGTATGCTAACCTTTTTTAAAAAGTTAATTTACACTGAACTTGTATTTACACGGACGGTATACATTAAACGTATCGTTTCTCACTTAATAGATGTGTTACGTCTGAATTGCAGCGTTCCTAGCAATCTCATAGCAGGAAGGAAAATGAAACTATTTATAGAACAAACGGGGCAGTGGAGATAAATTTCCTCGTTGTCAGATTTCTAAGCGGAAATTATGCTATTCTGTTCCATCGATGTTTCGTATTATAACTAACTAAATAAATTCTGTTGGTCTTTAAGCTGTAGTACCCTTTGGAACCAAAAATGGTTTTCTGTATGTAGTAATGAATGTCCCGTGATCGGACCACATGTCAGAAGTGAAACTTCTTTCGTTATAATTAATAATAATACACAAGATAATATTATTCCTTTGATATAGGAGTTCCACAGATAATCTGGAAAGCAGGACGAGTATTTAAACACGAGTCATCACAAGTGCCACTTTCACGCCACGCCTGATCATTTGTTTGTTATTTCTGCACTTCCGCTGGTTGCTTTCTTGGGACCAAACTTACCAACTATTTTCGCTTCTGGTGATATCTAATCGCTACCACTGATTATTACATTTTTACATATTGTTATAGATGTTTGGATGTTTGACTGGGAATTTTATTTCGTCTGTTTCATCAATAACTTCTCGGGACGTTTACAAGCAAATTTGTACGGGTATAGATGGTCTGACTTCATGAAAAAAACAAAAAAAAACCGATAACTATTCAGTTCAAACTAACTCAACTGTTCTTCTCCATTATAAATCACTATTCAGTAACCTAGCTGAAAGTATTTGCGTTGGTGTAGTTTCTGTTTTTAATCCCAAAATTTCACTTCGATTTAACCTAACCAATACAATAAGTATCAAATCGCGTTGTTATATCTGCAGCTTTAAATTATTTAACCTACCTACTGAAATCCTAGTTGAAATTAGTTTCATTCCACTTCCTGCCGTTCAGTCAAAGCAGTGGAGACGTCCAGTCTTCACAGCCTCGAACGTTCAGACAGCATGCAGCATGTGAAGGAACACAATTAAGTCTTCTTGGGTGTACCGCCTGATTGTGTCGTGAAAACACCATATTTCGACGACTAGGGGTCAACCGACCAGTGCAGATGTCTCCACACCTGAGGAATACGGCGGAGCTAGTCGTCGAAATATTGTGTTTCAGCAACACAAGCCGGCGGTATACCCGTGAAGACTTCATTGCAGTCGTATGCCGGGAAAGTCTTCGTTCTTGCATGTGAAGGGAACTTTGAACTTTGGAAAATGAGAACTAATATATCTTTCACAAGGAAACACTTACCAACAGACTCAAGCCCTTATTTAAACAATTAGTAGGATGAACATAGTGACTGCATACTATTTTGTAATATACGAATTATTGTCAATCAATAACTTCAGAAATGTGAATTATCGTAAGTGACACAACCAGATAAAATATAACACAAATTCCTTTTTTAACATAAATTAATAACCCCT
>JARYHS010006244.1:0-22018 GCA_031002005.1 Vandiemenella viatica
CTGGTCAATTCCAAGGATTGATTTTTGTTTCCACCATTCATTTTATATTATTATTCAGTAAATCTCTCAAAGATGGTGTAGCTCCAACAGAATCGAAATCTTCATATAATAGCCATGCACATTAGTCTGGACCTAAAAGTGATATCTGTACATATAATATTATATCTGCTACGAATGCAATATCAAAATGGTTGGAATCCGTTATAGCAAAAAAATTAAATAAGTTGGTATCTCCATGGTTATCTTCTGTCCAATCTGTTTTTATAGAGGCAAGAAACCTTATTGTATTATTCACAGTAAATCTTCACTTTTTTAGACAATGGAAAACAAGTTGACAGCATTAAGACCGATTTCAGTAAAGCATTTCATTCTGTCAGCCATGGTCAGTAAATTTCAAATATTTCTTTGGTAAACTGAATGGATAATTACCTAATAAAATAGAGTTGCATTTGTTAAATATAATTTTTTGTCTTTAAGTTTTTTTTTTTTTTTTTTTTTTTATTGTATTTACGTCTCTCAACATCTAGGTCTTTAGAGACGGGAAAGGATGGGGGGCAAGGATGGGGGCAAGGAATGGGAAGGAATTCGGCCATGGCCTTTTGAAGGAAGCATCCCGGCATTTGCCTGGAGTGATTTGGGAAACCATGGAAAACCCAAATCTGGATGCCCGGACGGGGATCGAACCGCCGTCCTCCCGAATGCGAGGCGAGAACGCTATCCGTTACACCGCCACGCTCGGTTTGTCTTTAAGGAAATTTTAACATTAACAAGAGTTTCACAGGAATCACATCTTACTGTTCTGTGATTCAACATATTTTTAAAATTAATAATATCCATCTATATATTGTGTGATTATTATAACACTTCTATAACTCGGCTAGTCACCCGAGAGCATTACTTGTAATATCCATCTAATTACGAATAATGTAATTTTTAAATAATTTTACAATAACTTAAAAATATTTAAAAGCATTGAATCCTAGAAATACATTATGGAATTATAAATCTGTCTTTCACTTAAATCAGGGTGCACCTATAACAAATTATAATTAGTCCCAAACAAATATAATTTGTGGTGGAAACACATCGTATGCACAGACTACGTCCAACGCCAGCCACCAGACATGGTCACAGTTCGACCTTTGTTTTCAAGGACCTTGAAACGTGCACTCACGTGTATCTTTGGGATGATTCCGTACATGGTGCCCTGCGGCCACCATATACTGGCCCACACCGCGTGTTAGATCGCCAGGATAGAACTTTGACTGTTTTGAACAAAGATAAACCGATACGTGTCAGCAATGAAAGAGTAAAACCTGCCTTTCTGCTCAGTGACGATTATCCTAACATCGAACGTAGTGCTGTGACAGAACTATCTAGTACATCAATCAACAAAGCAAAGACAATTACCGATCACTATACGCCGGACAACCCGAGAACCACAAGATCCGGTCACTGGGTAAAGTTCCCCAAACATCTTCAGCCGTAGCCTCATCAACTCCGTGGGGGGCTGGTGTGGCGAAAACACATCGTTGCCTTAACAGTTGTCAGCGCAGTTTCGTCGTTGTCGCAACGGCTGCTAATGCAGTAGCAACGATGCTTGCTGATGAGTAAACGTGGCAATGATAAAACAACCAGAGTACACCGTTGGTGAGGCGTACAAAACACAGAGATGACATTGCCACCAATACAGAAGCCGAACGTAATATTAACTGTCGCATTGTTATGATATTTCAATGTAATGTAATGTACATATGTTATTGGTTATCTTAAATGCATGGATAAGAGTTTCGTCTTCCATATCGTAAACTACGATATTGTTTATATGGGCAACATAACCCCATAAATTTATGAACTTTTCTTGAGCCAAATATCTAATTACATCTAGATATTCGATAAAAGGCATTAGTTTTAAAAGGGTGGATTCCATAAAAGATCTTGATGTAATATTTGATGATAAAAAGCATTTTGATGAACACATCGATAAAGTTGTTTCACAAGTCGAAGCTAGGATTTGTCATGAGAACATGCCCGTAAATATATTCTCTTGTTGCACTAAAGAAAATACCCAAAATACCGGGGTGTCACATTAGACAGGTCCCTCACTTACAAAAGGCACCTCCAGAATACAGCTGCCTAGCTTAAAAATTGGAACAATTTAGTTCAGTGGCTGGCAGGAACTCATGGGTAGTTGACACAAATACATTATGAACAACAGCCATGGCCTTGGTTTACTTCACAGCTGAATATTCCTCTATCATGTGGCTTAATAGCTCTCACACCCAATTTGTGAACTTTCAGCTTCGCCAAACGATGCACATAATAACGGGCATGCTTCTACCTACACCTATCCAATGACTGCTGGTGTTCAGCAACGTCCCACCACCTCACATCAGAAGGCAAAAGGTCCTAATCAAATTATGGTTGAGATCACCTGACTGCTGTCAGTCTAACATCTAACTCCCTCAGCCCTACAGATAGCTGGACAGCAGAATGGGCAACCTCGACACCACAGGGCATAGTGCAAATTAGCCATTCCTGCTCAACTATCAGAATTCAACTTACCGCAGTAAATTTGGTGTAAATTAAATCATATTAGATGTGGTAGGAGAATAACTGCTTCAACTTGCCACACCTGAGGCTGGGCAGATTATTTGTACTGCAACTATGGTGAGGTTTCATAAACTGCATCACACATTTGCAGGATAGCCCACTGTGCACTTTTCCTAGTAGTGTGGAAGACCTAAATTTGGCTACGCCGGGAGCTGAGGCCTGGTTGGAGCACCTCAATGTCATGTTATAGTGGTTATGGATGGCGATCCTGTCATAGTAGCCTCTCACCTGCGGGCCTTGACCACTCAACTATGTATATATGTATATATTTATTTTAAAAGAAAATTGTTCAATAATCTTATATATATATATAAAAAATAGACGTGTGTTTTCCTATATTTCACTTTTCTGCCACCACTACCTAGCACAGATCACTGGTGTTTATATGTGGACGTAGCATGGAGTTTCCTGTCGTGTACAACATTGGCCGAATGCCGATAGCTGTGGGAATGTGGGAGATATGATGTTTAAAGTTGGTCAATGGAGAGCGTTTTCATATTTCGACCAAAAATTTGTGTCTCCTTATACTTCATTTTCTTGCCACAACTTCGTAGCATAGACCATTGGTGTTCGTGTGTGGTAGTAGAATCATGTCTCCCGTCGTACACTATGGTTATTAGATGTCGGTAGCTATGGGGGTGTGGGAGATATGGGGGTTGAAAATGGTCGACCTGCAGCAATTTCATATTTCTGCCAAAGACGCATGTGTCATGGCTTATCATTTTCAGCGAAAACTATCTATCGCACATATCTGGCATTTTTGTGTGGTAGTACCACAAAGTCATCTTTCACTAACGTCAGCAGAATTTCAGTAACTGTAGTAATGTGGGAGATATGGTGGTTGAAAGTGGCCGATCAAGTATATTTTCCTATTTCGACCAAAGACATGTGTCTGTGCATATGTCACTTTCCTGCCACAATTATATAGCTAAGATCATTGGTGTTTGTGTGTGGTAGTAGAATCGAGTCTCCTGTCATGCACTATGGTTGTTAACTGTTGGTAGCTATGGGTGTGTGGGAGATATGGGGGTTGAAAGTGGTTGACCTGCAGCAATTTCATATTTCTGCCAAAGACGCACGTGTCATGGTGTATCACTTTTCAGCGAAAAATGTCTATCGCACATCACTGGCGTTTGTGTGTGGTAGTACCATAGATTCACCTTTTATCTCGACTTTGGCCGAATTTCAGTCTCTGTGGTATTGTGATAGAGATGATGGTTGAAAGTGGCTGATCAAGGATATTTTCGTATATCGACGAAAGACATGTGTCTCCACATATGTAACTTTTCTGGCACAACTACATATCATAGACCATTGGTGTTTATGTGTGTTAGTAGAATCGTGTCTCCTATCGTGCACTATAGTTGTTAGATGTCGGTAGGTATGGGGGTGTGGGAGATATGGGGGTTGAAAGTGGTCGACCTGCGAAAATTCCATATTTCTGCCAATGACGCATGTTTCTTGGTGTATCACTATTCAGCGAAAACTATCTATCGCAGATCACTGGCGTTTGTGTGTAGTAGTACCACAGAGTCACCTTTTGATCACAATGCTCGCCAAATTTCAATAACTGTGGGAGTGTGGGAGATATGGTGGTTGAAATGGGCCGATCAAGGATACTTAGTATTTTGACGAAAGACCCTAATATATCACTTTTCTGCCACAACTACATAACATAGACAATTGTTGTTTGTGTGTGGTAGTAGATTTTAACGATAAAGTGGCGTCTGCTAGCGGCGATAATGCACTAGCAGCTTTGTGTGGGGTAATTGTTGTTCGTCTCGGTATCAATGGATTGCAGGTTCTTCTACTAATAATTCACAAAGTTGCCATAGGGATAATCTTTCAATTTATTCACCGAACATACAATTACTAAGCCACCACCACCAATGATTATAATTTGACCGTGTATAAAAGCTATCCAGGACTTCTTCTCCTCCAAACTGCAAGTTCTGAGCTACACTATTATCATTTGGTTTGGATGCTTTAGTTCAACGCCCACGAGTTCACTGCTATTTACGAAACACTTCAGTTTATCTGCACGACGGCGGAGTACTTATAATGTTTCGTCAGGTCCACACAATAGTGCCAGACGCACCGCCAAACAATCACTGCCCCCCCCCCCCCCCCCCGCAACCAACCATGACTGACCTCCAAGAAAATGAGTCACAGACTGCCTTCAACAATCCAACTCGCATCTCACGTCACACTTTCAGCAATCGGATCGTCCCGATTCTACCGCTCAACACGAACACACACATGGCTTTTATACTGTCTCACCACAAGATGAATTGGAAACATGATTGAGCTTAGATGTTGCTTTGTGAAATAACAAGATCAAATTATAAATACCAAACCAGCAATCTTTCAGAAAAGAAGTAAACGAACCATAACCCTTTTAGATTGTACAACAGGTGTGGGTTTAAAATATTGTTTTTATTAAATGAAATGTCTGTAAATTTACTCTTCCTTCATTAAGAAGTATTACTAATTATTTAT
This sequence comes from Vandiemenella viatica, assembly GCA_031002005.1. Taxonomy (NCBI): domain Eukaryota; kingdom Metazoa; phylum Arthropoda; class Insecta; order Orthoptera; family Morabidae; genus Vandiemenella; species Vandiemenella viatica. Next base: position 5,113 of record JARYHS010006244.1, read on the forward strand.
GATTTGCAAGAACAAGAAAACAGCGAAGCGCATTTCATGATGGAAGGTATTTATGGACGAAGATGTTCTTGAGATTGGATGGTCTGCTAAAACATGTACAGGGGACTGTGGGTAGAGTGTGCGCATTTCTGCAAAGGAGTGAAGGACGTCATGCCATAGTCTCAAGATTTGATTTATCGAGAAGAACTGGGTGACTAAGGCTAGGATACAGTTGGTTTCTGGAGGTGATGAGTTATGTGGAGGGTGGGTGAACGCAAGTGTGATTTGTTTACGTACGAGATCGATGGGGTAGCAGCGGGAATGTGAATCTCAATTGGTGGCATATGTGCAAGATATTTCAGACAAAATGGACAAGGGAGGCCACATTTTAGTGTAGCACAAGATCTTTCAAAGGATTTTGACAGAGTTAGCCATAAAATGGTAGTAAATAAGGTAAAAACTATTGGAATAGATGAGAAAGTGTTTGCTGGGTAGAAGAATTTTAAAAAAGTAGAAAACAGAAAGCTAGGGTAGGAAATGCAGTATCAAAAGAAGTGGAAGTAAAAATGGGAGTGCCACAGGGTGGTGTGCTGGGACCATTTCTGCTCATTATTCTAATGAATAATTGTGTTGATTGTTACTATCAGAAATTAGATTGTTTGCAGATGTCATAATGTTATATAAAAGGATAAAAAAAGCAGAGGACTGTAAACAGTTGCAGGGTGATCCGGACAGGATGTCTAGTTAGGTTGGTAAACATGGGATGAAGATAAATGCAAAGAGAGGTTGTTTATGATTCTAAGGTGGGCAATGAATTGCTTGGTGAAGACTTGAAATGTAAAATATCTTGGCAAGGGAATGCAGAAATTCTAGGAGTTGGTTTCCAATGTGGGTCCAGAAGAAATTCCTTCTCTGAGCAAGACACATGCTGAGTAATTTCAATGGTTTTACCCACTAACGTTCTATCAAATGTCTTCCAGAAATCAATTGCCATACTACAGTGCAACATTAATATAACGAACCTCAATATAACGAATTCCTCGATTTAACAAATTCTTCGTAATCCCCTTGAATTGTCCATAAGAGTCAATATAAAATATACCTTTACATTGCGAACATTTTTTGCGAACAACCTCTTTATAACGAATTTTCAACTATCAAGAAAAAGTATACATACCTCTAATTAACGAATTTTGTCAACCCAAAACCTTTTTATAAAGTTCCCACCAATCGCGACATGTTTCGACACGCTTTTGCGTAAAACAATCATTGTTGTTTGATTGAAAGTAATGTAAACACTTCTGCTCGTCAGTATTGTTAAAGATTTAAGTTAAAATGGCTCAGAAACGTAAAAGGTGTTCCTTATCGGTTGCAGAAAAGCGAATCATTAATTATGTTGACAAAAATCCTATGACGAAAAAATAAGACATAGCTAATAAGTTCGGGATTCCCGCAAGTACATTGGCTACAATTTTAAAATTTAAAGATAAGTTTTCAGAAGAAAGTGGATTGCCTGTAAACAGTAAAAGATTAAAATCATGCGAGTTCAAAGACGTAGAGGAATGTGTGTTGAAGTGGTTAAAACAGTGCCGAGACAAAAAAATCACAATCGGAGGCCCTATTCTTCAGGAAAAGGCTCAGCAGTTTGCAGTAGAATTGGGACATAAAAAGTTCCGTGCTAGCAACGGGTGGCTTCAAAATTTCAAAAAACGAAACGAGATCGTTTTTCGAAAAATATGCGGTGAAAGTGGTAGTGTTGATGAAAAAGTATGTGATGATTGGAAAAACAAACTGGCAGAGCTGACCACCGGATACGATCCCGAAGACATCTTTAACGCCGATGAAACTGGACTATTCTATAAATGTTTACCTGACAAAACCTTATCATTCAAAGGCGATGAATGTAATGGCGGAAAAAACAGCAAACTTCGCTTAACAGTACTGCTGGGAACAAATTGTACTGGGACTTACAAACTTAAGCCACTCATAATCGGAAAATATCAAAAACCGCGATGTTTTAAAAATGTCAATAATCTGCCAACAGATTACACGTCCAACCATAAGGCTTGGATGACTAGTGATGCTTTTTGCAATTGGCTTAAAAGTCTGGATAAAGAGATGAAGAAAAAAAACAAGAAAATTCTAATGTTCATCGATAATTGTACTGCACACGGAGAAATTCCTAACCTGGAAAATATAAAAATAAAGTACTTGCCTCCAAATACCACTTCAAAACTACAACCACTGGACCAAGGCATCATCCAAAGCTTCAAAATGCATTATAGGAAGGAAGTTGTCAGACGATTTCTTGCTGATGTTGAACGTCAAACACCAACTACAATTGACGTTTTACAAGCCATGTGGATGATCGCCAAAGCTTGGAATCTAGTCACTGAAAAGACCATGGCAAACTGCTTCAAGAAAAGTGGGTTTAAAGTAACATGCGAAGATGAGGAGGACGATTTACCAGTCGCAGAACTTGCTAGGACCTGGCAAAGAGTTAAAAAAGAATTGCACCTTCAAGAGACTGAGTTCGAAGACTTCGTTACCTTTGATAATGATTTAGCCGTCTGTGGAGAACTAACTGATGCTGACATCGTCACATCTGTGTTGCCGGTTACTAATGCAGAAGCGGATGAAGACGAGGAAGAAGGGGGTGAAATTGATGAGCATAACTTCACAATAAAAGATGCTTATAATGCTTTAAATATAATAAAATCTGTGTTTCTCAAAAAGGGAGGTTTGAGTGACGATGTAGTCAATTCCATCACGAAATTAGATTGCGCTTTGGATGTGATAACTCTTACCGGTGGTAAACAGACAACTATTTATGACTTTTTTTCTAATCAAGATGAACAAAATTGAGATTAATATACTATAACCACATTGTTGATTCTTTACCTTTAATTCGTGATTTTTGTTGTGCGAATCTTTGAAATTAACATTAAATTACCTACATAATGCATGTACCCACCAAGATATGTACCTACTTTTACGGATTTTACTGCATTCAATTTTGATTATTAATGTAAGAAAAAAAATTTGTTACCTACCTAATTGTTTTTAAATAGAAAATACATACAGTAATTTGATAAAAATGTGTTATCATTTATTAGTAGAAGTTGTTCGCTATAACAAGATAAGTACGTAATGTTGAGATGAATATAACTATTGTTTTACCTCTTTATAACGAATTTTAGACCAACCTAACCTCAACATAACAAACCTTAGTTCAACGAATTACTTGATATAACGAATATTTTCTTGTTCCCCTCCGATTTGTTATATCGAGGTTGCACTGTATTATAAAACATGACTTTAGTTGTTAGGATATAGGATACTTTCTCTTTGCGAGGATCAAAACTCTCTTCAGTGAACTTGCTGTTAAAATAGAGCAAAGATTTTTAAAACACTGGTTCCTTATAATTCATTACAATAAAAGAAAATTTGTAAGTGTTATAAGATTTTCAGTTACAAAGGACTGGAGCTATGTTGTTATCATATATAATTTGGCAATAAGGACTAGAGTCTGAATAACAGTACACATCATTTGATTAAAGCATCTTTACATGAGGTCTGTCCCAAAAGTATCCGGCCTTCCTTCATATTTCCCCACTGGTGTTCTGCATGGCATCCTTCAAAATAATCCCCATTTGATTGAAGAATATCCTCCCAATGGCCTTTCCACTTTTGGAAGCAGTCCTTGGTATCCCCTTCAGACCGTTCATCATATTATTTTCAAGTGTTCCTTTGTCGTCGAATCGGCGTCCTGTGAGTGGTATTTTTAATCTTGGGAACAGCCAAAAGTCAGAGAACTACATTACAGAGGCTGACAGAGCTGTATGACTTTGTGATTTGTCAAATATTGCTGAATGAGGTTCGACACAAGTGCTGGCACATTATTGTGATTAAAAAGCCAGTCACCATTTGACCAAAGCTGATGCTGTTTTCTCTAATTGTGTCACACAATATTTTCATAAATTCAAGCTAATAATCTTTGTTGATTGTCTGACGTATAGGAGCATATTCATGGTGCACAACACCCTCATAATAATAATAATAATCCCTCATAATAATAATAATAATAAAAATCAACAACGAATCAACATTGCTCCGACTTCAGCGTGCTTGTTTCAGTCATAGATCTGACGACAGTTTCCACTGTGAAGACTGTCATTTTGTTTTGGGATCATAACTGTAAACCCACGATTCATCACCACTTATAATCTATTTAAGTAGATTTTCATAATTATTGACCATTTCCAAATTGTCCTGAGTAATTCCAAGGCCAAGGTTTCTCTGCTCCACTGTTAGCAATTTCGGAACAAATTTCACATACATGCAAACCATTTGCAAATTTTCAGTTAAAATCTTCGAAATACTAGTTTTTGGTATTACTAGATCTCATTCTAGTTCTTGCACAGTAAATCGACGATCTTCACTGTTGCACACATTAAATATTATCTGGTGTTTTTGTAATCAAAGGCCTCCTAGAATGTGGGTTACTATCAACAGATGTACATCCATCTTCGAGCCACTTATACCACTCTTTTATTTGTGTTTTTCATATATACTCACCCCAAAATCCTGTCTTTGTCATTTTGATAATATCCACATAGCTATTTTTGAGTTTAAAGCAAAATTGAATGCAAATTCATTGCTCCAATTTTTCTGCTATTTTTTACAATAGCAAAATGTGACAAACTTGCAAAATACTTTGTAAACAAACACACGCTGTGCATGAATTAAGTCATCCCAGCGGCAACTGCGGCATCTAAGGGGTTCGTGAAGCTTCATTGTTGACTTTCATACCTAGCATATGGCGCTAAAATTGTCAGGAGGAAAGATACGAAAGAAGGTCAGATGCTTTTGGGACAGACCTGTAGATCATTATTACAGTGTAAATACAACAACCTCAGCCATGAAAGGAATGGATAGTTTAAGTGCCTTACCAATTTACATTTCATTAAGTTCCTTCCAACTTCTTCATTTTAAATAAAGTACCTGGGTGACCGATCTTCGCTCGGCATCTTTCGATTTCTGTTCAATATCCAAGATTTCGAGTAAAGTTTGATTTAAGTAAAAGGCTTGAAGGATTTCTAGGCGTTTTGAGGTGCACAGTTAACCAAAGAGAAGCTTAACTAACATCTGTAGGCTGAAGCCAAGTTTGATGATGAATTCATATGAAACTCGTCAGGACATCGAAAATAAAGAATTTATTTTTCTGATATCTCAAGTGAAGAGGTTAGGATTAGATCCGGCTTGGACCAGAAAAAAATCCACCAAAACCACTATGTCTATACGGTGGAAATGTACATTCAATGTTTTATTTGGTTCCTAATGGTTGTTGTTAGGTTGAAAATACAGCCTGGACCAGAAGAAACGTCACCAAAAGCAAAAGGAACTATACCTATAACTGATTTTTGACATCTCGAAAACCAAGCGAGATATCAAGAACATTTATTCTTTATTTTTGATATGTTTAGTCGAGTTCTATATGATTTTATCATCAGATTGCGACGTCACGGTAATGATAGAACATCATCAGTGCTAAATTCATTCACTCCGATAAAACTATGCTCATACCTTGCGTGGTAGTATTTAATGACAAACTAACAACCACCTTTTACGTCAAAAAGTAAACAATGATTGCTTTATAACTGGAACCGGTAATATTATTTTCAAAGAAATTTCTGTAAAGTATCACCTCTGACAAAACCAATCATAAATTTTTAATCATCTTCCTTTTTAAATGTTTTACAATTAAACTTACAGTGTTAATATTTCCAAGGGTCAACCAGTATACAAGAACTGTTCATTTAAATATTCTTTGAAATCAGAGAGAATCTATTTGTAGGCTTTCTGGTACCTAAATTGTCTACGAGATGGCGCTAGTGCTGTTTTCGAGATAACGAGTGAAAAAATTGTTCGTATTTTGTAAACTCGCTTTTTTGTAGGGAAGACAACTATTTAGGTAATCTTAAAAGTCAAAAGATTATCTAAATATCAAATTTCATCCAAATCGTCACAGTCGTTTCCGAGATCCGAAATATATATATATAAACAAGAATTGCTCGTTTAAAGATATAAGATAACATTTTAATATTAATTTTATTTCTAATGCAGAAACTGTTCTATTCATAGACCAATAATATCTTTCCATTTTTTGTTATACCACTAAAGAAATGAAATATCTTTTCTTATAAAGAATTGGTTTCACTCAATGTTATCCTCTAGTACTTGTTTAGGCTTGAAACAAGTTATGCTACAATTGAATACTACTTCAATGCAGTCACTTGCTGCTGTTATTTGTTTCGGTGGTGTATGGTGACTCCACTGGCACCAGATGCATCTTTAATCCTATTTTTAATTCCTTGTTTTGCCACAGTAAAAATGTAACATATTCAACTCACCTGCCTTTCAATTTGCATCACATACAAAATAATGAAACATTTATAGAAAATGCATTACACTTTTTAGACACAATTACTTTTTAACCATAACCCAACTGTTTGAATTTTGATAAATATATTCCTCTGATTTTTCACAGATGCTTCATAAGAGCTACAAAGATAAAATATGATTATGTTTTTTATTGTTTCTTCAACAAAATTTATTTAACTATGAATTTTATCTAAATGTCGCTTTACACTACTATTCTGAGTGAATTTCATGCCACAAATCTCACAACTAAAGTTTTTATTACCACTGTGTTCTGCTATGTGCCTTGCTAGAGTCAATTTTCTAGAGAAAGTTTTCTTGCATATATCACAAGTGAAAGACTTTTCTCCAGTATGAGTTACTTCATGGATATCAAAAGCCATTTTTGTATAAAATATTTTACTGCATACTTTACAAACGAACTTCCGGAGGTTCAAGTCTTTAAAATGATCTCGTTCATTGTGCACTCTTAACCGAAATGTTGAACTAAATTCTTTATTACATTCATCACATTTCAACCTTTTCCTTTCAGTTAGACCGTGAATCTTCACGTGTCTGATCACATACCGCTCAGTTTTAAATCTTTTGCCACAAATTTTACAAGGATATTTCTTAATTTGTTCATGGCGTTTTTCATGGTCATTGAGTTTGTTTGTACTCCAAAAGGTTTTGCCACACAATGCACACATTAATGTTTTCTGTCCTGTATGTCTTGCTTCATGATTCTTCAACTGATATTCAGTAGAGCATCCTTTACCACAAATTTTACATCTATATGGCCATTTTCCAGTATGAAGATACTCATGACCATTGAATGCATTTCTGCTAGATAATTTAAATCCACATACACTGCATTTATAATACTTCTTTTCAACATGAGTTCTTAGATGTTTCTTTAAGCATCCGTCACTCTTATAATCTTTTCCACACAGCATACAGACATAACGAGTGACAGGGCATGTTACATCTTTCAATCCTTTGTAGATGCAATCATGATAAACAACATCATCTCCCGTACTTAAAATAATGTTGCAACTGGGACAATTAATGGGATGACAATTTTCAAAGGGACCTAAACATTGGCACTTTCTTCTAAACTGTCATCTTCCCAATCAGTTACTGTAAAGGAACTATCAGAATCAGTTTCCTCCTCTAGTGTTGGTAGCTCCTGTTTCCAGTCAAGATTTTGATCTGTAATTCATAGAACACTCAAAGTGAGAGCATGAAGAATAGCATGTTTTATGATACATATAATATACATATATAAGTGATAATAAGGAAGGATAACAAAAGTAAATCTAACAACATTAATCATGCAGGATATTCATGTGAGTATATTCGCATTAGTAACATCACGTTCATCACAGCCCTTCATCCTTCTTATTTCAGGTTAAACCCTTTGTCAAGTTAAAAGAAGTAGGTGGATGAGCTCTTGCAAGTCTTGTGTTCAACTCAGCCACTTGCATGAGCTCAGACACTTATTTCTTTTAACTTGACAAAGGGTTTAACCTGAAATATGGTATTTGTTGTGTTTGTGTATTGTTTTGTGTTTTTCTGCCCTCCTACCTTCAACTTTGGCGAGTGTTAGGTGTATCTTATCGGTGATTTCCATATAAATGTTGCCTCGTGGCATTGCTTTTCTTCCATTGTTACAAATCTAGTTTTTGTTAGGTTTCACAGCATTCAGCAGTCTTCTTTTTCATAGATCTAACCTAGAGCAATTAAGTAGGAATTGCTCCAGTATTTCTGGTGAATCCACTGACAACTTTGTACAAGAAGGATAGGTCTGTCACTTTTCTTCGACTATGTAGGCTATTGATGTAGTATTAGAGATATACATCTGTAATGTTTTCATCGTGCAGGTAGCGTAACAGGAACTTACATTGAACCTTCTCGATCTATAAATGGTGACCATACAATACTACCATATTCCAGTAATGGTTTGATAAAAGCAGAGAAAAGTTGAAATAGTGTGTTAAAATTTTTTGATTCTTTCCCAGATCTACATATGAATCCCAGGACACGAAGTGCACGCAGAGTTATGTAATTAATATGATAAGAGAATGTAAGTTTATGATCAATTGTCATTCCCAAGTATTTTAGTGAGTTAACTACCTGCACAGTTTGAGCACATAATGAGTAGTCTTATTGTAGAATATCAATATCATGATCACTGTGTATAGCTCTAAAGTTCTACATATCATCAGCATATAATCAATACTCAGATTTAAATTTTTCACCAATGTCTTTTATGAATATGCTAAAGTGGTCCTAAGTGGGAACCTTGTGATACACGAGTGGTTACAATGTACTCATTTGACAAGGTCATTCACACATACTTGTAAACATCTGTCAGATAAATACGAGTGAAGCCAGTCCAAGGATTTGGATCATATTTCATAATGACTTAATTTAGTAACCAGAATATCATGGTTGACCATGTCAAAGGCCTTGCTAAAATCAGTACCGTAAGACGGGGTTACTTTGCGCCTTGAGGGCATACTTTGCACCACATTCCGAATCACATTTGGTGGTCTCTGACAGGTAAAATATGAGTCATTTGCAGTTAGTTCTAAATTAACCACAAAGATGGAACTCTACGCTACACTTTGGGGTGAAGCAGATCCCCTCCGGATGGCTCGATCCCATGTGGTGTGTGTCTCAATTTACGATGGAGAATTGTGGAAAATTTTGGTGTATATACTTTTGTGTGGATTTCAAATCCTGCAAACATTTGTGAGATAAGACTATATTTATTTCATTTCTAAATATTTTGGCATATTATAAATGAATTATGGGTCATTGGAAGTCAAACTTGAAATACACAGTTCAAGTTTGTACACAGGCATGTCAACATTTAGGTGATATTGGGGTTACATTGCACCATCACTGAATCGATGCAATGATGTCCCACATATTCCTGGCAAGAAATTATTGTTAATAACTTGGTCTACAGAACAAATAATTGAAGATATTGTTAAAAATATGATGGAAACTATTTGTTTCGATTTTTACAGAATGAACATGGCGAGAAAATATTTTACAAAATCTGAGAGATTGGAGAGTTTGTTATTTTCAAACATGAAAATAAACTGTTCCTGGGGAAATCATTCATTTGACTGAAGACAAAACAGTGATATCTTTAATGCTAAAAACAGAAAACCCCTGGCAATGGTCAACTGCTGTTGACATTTTAAACATTAAGTGGGATGATGTCCTGGGGTCCATTAAACCTCCAAAACAAATAAGTAAACGTGGTTACCAGAGTTAAATGATTGTGTTTGATTATCAATAAAGTTTTTGTAATAAAAATTCATAAGTTATAAAATATTTCTTGATTTTGACTTTTGTCTGCTTATAAAACAACAACTAAAATTATAAATAAATTAATTAACTTGTTCCAAATGTTGTGCACTACTTGTTATGTTGCAAAGTAATCTTACTGTATGAATACTATGCTCCACGTTCATTCCTCTTATTTAATTCCGTGTAATTCCATATGTGGTGCCAAGTATCCTCCTCCTATGAGGATACTTTGCACCAATATTTCAATTTCAATAAAAAATCAAACTATGCAATAAAAAATCTGAGATTTTGTTCAATGCTTCAATGGTCTTCGGAAAAAATATATGCAGGAAATCATATTTAGATCTTAAAAATTGTAGAACATAATAGAGTTCATAGATGAAAAAACAAAAAAGGGGTGCAAACTAACCCCGTCTTACGGTATACAGGAAGTGTACATCTTGATCTTTATTCAGTGCGTTGAGTATGATGTTAAAGTAAAGGTAGAGATTAGTTGACTTAGAACTTCCACCAAAGATGTTGTTGTTTGTTGTTATTAGGTTTTTAGTGCGCGTCGACGACGGGGTCATTAGCGCCCTAGCAACAACCAGGAGTGACAACGTGGCAAAATTGCCGTCTGTGTGGCCGACTGTAAAGGGTTCGGCCACAGAGACGGCACAATAAAATACTAACACACAAACTAAAATACCGCCTGCGTGGCCGACTGTAAAGAGATCGGCCACACAGACGGCAACATAAGATATAAAACTGAGACAAGGCAATAAAATATAAAACTACATACATTGGCTGTAAAAGGGCCAACCAGTTTAAAAAACAAGTTAGCTGGCTGGCTGTAAAAGGGCCAGCCATATAAGCAGTGTCACAAGTTAAAAAAGTACTTGGATTGGTGGTTGTAAAAGGCCACCAATCCAATCTAAAACCTAGGCCGATCTGCCCAAAATTTTTGGGACAAGACCGGCCAAGCAACAAAACTTTAAAACCTTAGCCACGTTGTCACCGTCATCGTTTAAAATAAGGGACAGATCGTTGGCTAAGCCAACGTCTGCCCTGAAGTCAAAAAATAAAACACAATCAATTAAAATGTGGCGTACCGTTATAGGTACGCCACAAGCATCACATTCCGGAGGGTCCTCTCGGCGGAGAAGGAAACTATGAGTTAGAGGACAGTGCCCTATACGGAGGCGAGTAAGGAGAACCTCATCCCTCCTCGCCCGCTGGAAGGAGCTGCTCCACGGCTGAACGGTCGGTTTGACCAGCCGGAGCTTGTTATGCTCAACTTCCAGCCACTGCCTCTGCCAAACATCAAAAACAAATCTCTTCGCCGCCGAGGCAAGGTCTGACTTTGGGACCGGTTCAAAGTCGGTTCTGACCTTGTCGCAGGCTGACTTGGCAGCTACATCAGCTGCCTCGTTCCCCCTGATTCCCACATGGCCCGGTACCCAGCAGAATAATACCTCCTTTCCACGAGATTGGAGGGCGTCCTGGATGTCCTGGACTAGACGATCTGCTGGATACATGTTTCCTATGGCCAGGATACAGCTCAGGGAATCACAGCATATGATGAAATACTTATCGCGATTTACTTTCATATGCTGGAGCGACTTTAGCACGGCGTAGCACTCGGCGGTATAAACGCTGCACTTGCCATTAAGTTTGTATGTGTAAGTCGCTCGAGGGAACACGACGGAGCAGCCAACTCTGTCAGCCTGCTTAGACCCATCCGTATACACCGGGGTAAAAATGTGATGCTCATTTAGAACGTCTCTAAAAACATTATTAAAAACACTGTCAGCGGTACACAGTTTGTTGTACCGACACAGGTCTAAAATTATTCTGGGCCTCTTTAAAAGCCAGGGAGGAGATTTACTCCAACCCTGGTGATAAAAAGATGGAAGCTCTAATCCATATTGTTCTAAAATAGCTCTTGTACGGTAGCTGAACGGTTTAGTAGCTCTATGCCGGTTGGCATAGAGCCGCTCGTGGTTGGGGTGTAGAACTATGTCGTACACGGGACTGCCAGGTGTTATGGCAACATGAAGGTAGTGTCGCACCATGAGGAGTTGCCGGCGGATGGTGAACGGCGGCTCGACCGAGTCAGCACAAATGCTGACAATAGGGCTGGTGCGATATGCACCCGTGGCGAGCCGAATTCCAGCATGGTGGACACTATCTAGTATACGGAGATAACTGTCCCGTGCCGAACCATACACGATACAACCGTATTCCAGCCGCGACCGTACAAAGGCTCTGTAAAATTGTAGCAGGCAGGAGCGGTCAGCGCCCCATGACCTGCCACACAGACATTTTAAAACATTTAGAGCTTTAGAGGCTCTGGCTTTCACATCTTTAAGATGTGGCAGCCAGGTTAGCCTAGTGTCTAAAATGAGGCCCAGAAACCGAACAGTGTCAGTAAAACGTAAAACGGTGTTCCTCAAGGTAAGGTGAGGCTCTGGTAAAAGAGTCCTACTACGACTAAAAAGTACACACCGGGTTTTCTCGGCAGAGAAACGAAATCCGGTGTGCACTGACCATTCATTCAGCCTGTTCAGCGTGAGTTTCAACTGCCGCTCGGCACTTCTCAGGCTGGATGAGGCAATAAAAATTAAAAAATCGTCCACGTATAAGATGTACCCTATAGGACTCCTTATAACACTTAAAATGCTATTTATGGCAATAGCGAAAAAAGTCACGCTTAAAACTGACCCTTGAGGAACATCGTTTTCCTGCATAAAAAGATCAGACATTTCACTACCGACTCGGTACCGGAAGCAACGACCAGATAAAAATGATTTTAAAAAACGGGGCAGGTTACCCTTAAAACCCCATTCGTGCAGCTGCTTTAAAATAACATGCCGCCAGGTAGTATCGTAGGCCTTCTCCAGATCGAAAAAGACTCCCACAAGATGCTGGCTGCGAATGAACGCATCCTGTATTGCCGCCTCCAGGAGGATCAGGTTGTCCAAGGTGGAACGGAACTTCCTGAATCCACACTGAAAGCGGCTCAGAAGATTACGGGATTCAAGACACCAGACGAGGTGGCGATTCACCATCCTCTCCAGTGTCTTCCCCACGCAGCTAGTCAAGGCAATACTACGATAACTACCTGGCAACAATTTGTCTTTGCCAGGTTTTAAAATTGGAATTATTGTTGCTTCTTTCCACGAGTCGGGGAAGTGTCCTCCAGTCCATATGTCATTAAAAGTATCCAGAAGGCACTCTTCAGCATCTTTACTAAGATGCCTCAGCATCTGGTACTGGATCAGATCAGGCCCTGGAGCAGTGTCGTTAGCGCTATTCAACGCTGACTCCAGTCCCCAAAATGTAAATGGGCGATTGTATGCCTCTATATTTGACGAATCAAAGCACAGCGCGCGCCTCTCGGCTGCAACTCTTTGTCGCTGGAACCGAGGTTCAAAGTTGGCCGATGAAGTGACGGCGGCGAAATTCTCCGCCATCAGCTGCGCTATGCTTCGTTCGTCGGTAATAACACGTCCATGATCCAGTAATCCAGATACTGGTGGGTGAGAGTACCTTCCGGATATACGGCGGATGGACTCCCATACTTTTGACGAAGGAGTGGAACGATTAATAGTGCTCACAAAGTTCTGCCATGACCTTTTCTTGCTGTCTTTAATAACTCGACGCGCCTTAGCTCTAGCAATACGAAACGCTGCTAGGTTGTCAGTTGTAGGGCATAACCTAAAACGACGTAGCGCCCGTCTACGACCCTGGATGGCGGAACGACAATCGTCGTTCCACCAGGGGACGGGCGTCTTCGCAGCGTTCCGGAGCTTTTCGGCATGGAGACGTCAGCTGCACGGTGAATCACTTCTGTGAAGTGATTCACCTTCTCCTGTATACTGCCACAGGGTTGTAGCAGTACAGAACGGCAGAAGAGCTGCCAATCTGCACCACTGACGTTCCATTTACGCCGGTTATTACCTCCTCCCCGCTCACACTCAACGTGCATCCAAACAGGGAAGTGGTCACTTCCATGTAGGTCGCGATCCACCTCCAAATGCACGGAGTCCGCGATTGAGGGGGAGCACAATGAAAGGTCGATGACACAGGACGATCCGGAAGCAGTGGTGAAATGAGTCATTTGCCCTGTATTCAGGATACAAATTTCCTCCTGCTCTATCAATCTACCAACCACTCGGCCCCGGGGGCAATCGGTGGTAGAACCCCACAACGCACTGTGGGCGTTGAAATCTCCTAAAAGGAGAAAGGGCCGAGTGAGTTGTCGTATAATGCCAACCAGGTCGTCGTAGTCGACGGACAAACTGGGTGGCAGATAGATAGAGCATACGGTCAGTTTTATTGGACCGTGTATTTTCACCGCTACTGCTTGTAATGCTGAGGTGAGAGCAATGGGCTCAGAATGGACGGTGTTTAAGACAAACACCGCCACTCCTCCCTTCGCTCGATCACCCTCGGTATCGTCTTTCCTGTACAGGTCGTAGCCTCTCAGCACCGGTTGGTGTGTCGGTCTAAAATGTGTCTCCTGCAGACACAAACACAAGGGTTTAGACCGTACTAAGAGGTCTACTTCCTCTTTGTGAGCATGATAGCCATTTACGTTCCACTGTAGTATGGGAGCCATCTCACCTATTCAACCTCACCCGCCCCGGGTCGGGTGGATCATCGTCCGCGGACTGCTGAGGAACGGAACCAAGTTCCTCCACCAGCATTTCGGTGTCTTCCGGCTCTGAAGACACTTCTGATTCAGTTTTGGCCTCGGAGGCTTGCGGATTGTTCTTCCGCCGAGGCATTTTCTCCCCCTTCTCCCTGCCAGATGGAGATCTGGGAGGAGAAGAGGAAGGTGACTTCACAAACTTTGTGGGGTCCGTGTTTTTAAACTTCGGACCCCGAGCCTTCTGCACAGTTTTCCATCCGCTACTGACAGATGGCATTGCGATTACTGCTTGTCCTGGGTTCTGTGTTGCATTGGAGGGAACCTCGGCTGCAGCTGAAGTAGCGGATGGCAGTGCTGCTGGTGGAGTTTCTGAACCTGCTGTCATGATGGTCGAGGTTGCAGAAGTGCTGCTGCCGACGTCCGGGGTCCGTGGCGATAGGACCTTAACGGGCTTTGCGCCGCATTTGCACTGACACGCGCACATTGTGCTCGTGCCCGCGTCTACGACGGACGTCTGCGTTGCAACACTTTCCTTTCTGACGGGAGTTGACAAGGATTTTGCGAAGCTAGTGGCGAAGACGGGCGGCGCAAGCGCCTTAAACCGCTTCTTAGCTTCGCCATAAGAGAGTCGCTCCTTAGTTTTCAACTCCTGTACCTTTTTTTCATCAAGGTACACTCGACACTCCCTGCTCCAGGCTGGATGTGCCCCAGAGCAGTTGATGCACACCTGTGGGAGAGTACAAGCAATGCCTGGCTCATGTGCAGCTTTTCCACACTTCCCACAGGTGGGGTTGCCTTTGCAGGTCGCCGTCGTATGACCGAACCGCTGGCACTTAAAACAGCGCATCGGGTCCGGTACATACGGGCGTACATTGAGATTCAAATAACCTGCTTTAATTTCTTTTGGCAACGTTGGAGTGTCGAACGTCAGCACGAAGGTGGCAGTCTTCTCTAGACTGCCGTTTACCCTTCGTTTTATCTGGCGAACCTCGACCACATGTTCTGATGACCACTCCTTAAGGAGTTCCTCGGTCTCTAAATCGATTAGGTGCCGGCAGGTGACCACGCCTTTACTCGAATTCAGAGATTTATGGAGTTCGCACTTTACTGCGAACTCCCGAGCTTCTCACACTTAAGGAGTAGGACAGACTGCTTGTAGGTTGATGTTTCAAGCAACAATGTCCCATTCCTCAGCTTTTTTTACTGATTTTAGGGTTCCTGCGATACCCTCTAGACCTTTTTGAATGTAAAATGGAGAGATCTTTTCGAAAGATCCCTCCACCCGTGTCATTATAACGAAGGCATTTTCAATTAAATAATCCTTCCTGTTACTGTTTCCATTACTGGGAGGAGGGCTGTCTACCCTCGCCGCTTGCCACTTCTTCGGGCGTTAGAGTTAGAATTCCCCTGCGACGTGCCCAAGCCGCAGGTAGAGGGAGATTTTTTGGGAGTTTTTGTTATTTTGTCCCACGAGTTCGGAGGAAAGGATGTCGAGTGACGTCGAGCCCCCGCATCACGCCACCAAGCCCATACAACAGGGGTGCGGCAGGTGCCCCTGAGGTTGTACGTTAGCGGGTGGTTTGCCTCACCACCCATCCACCTCCTCGGCACGTTACTCACCTTGAGGTTGAGGGGTTTTTTATAGAGGTTTTTACCGTACTCGCGATCCGGGCGATGAAGCCAAGATCCCCGTTCTCCTAGGCACACAACGTTCCACCGCCACGCCCTACGGTGGTCGTTGAAGCATGGTAGGAGTTTACGGTGTGGGAAACTTGCGGCGCTCACAAGTTTCCAGCTCGGGCACCGCGGGTTCGCCAAACCCGTACCTGGCACTTACGTACCAGGCCCCTGTGGGGTCCACCAAAGAATTGATGCTGTTTTGATGTTATGATATTTTTAAATGAAAAAGTAAGCTGTAGCAGGATGATCTTCTCCAAAAGCTTGGCAAGTGACGATTGCATGCATATTGGCCTATAATTGCTGATGTCAGATTTATCTCCCAATTTATGTATGGGACGAATGTATGAAATTTTCCATGTTGAGGGAAAATTTCCTGTTACAAGAGATTTATTGAAAATGTGAGTGATAGTCCAATAGCACAGTTTCTCAATAGAATTTTAGGTATCCGGTCAGGCCAGTGTTTTGTTAATTTCAGGTCGTGTGAGTGATAAAATACATCGTCACAATTGACTTCAAATTTAGAGATTTTTTTTTTAACTGCTTAACCTCTCTTAACAACGAGGTCTTTAGAGACGGGAAAGGATGGGGGGGGGGGGCAAGAAATGGGAAGGAATCGGCCATGGCCTTTCGAAGGAAGGATCCCGGCATTTGCCTGGTGATTTGGGAAACCATGGAAAACCCAAATCTGGATGCCCGGACGGGGATTTGAACCGGTGTCCTCCTGAATGCGAGGCCAGAATGGTATCCGTTACACCACCACGCTAGGTTTAGAGATGTCTGCCTCTGGATATTTACTACTACTGTCATAAATAGTAGGAGAAGGTAGGCACACTAAAGGTTCATTATATATGCTCTTGAAAAATG
>JARYHS010006245.1:0-21987 GCA_031002005.1 Vandiemenella viatica
ATCTGATCATGTTGTAAAACATTTTTGGACCCATGAACTATGAACAATTCCACTATTTCTGTAGAAACTGTAGTAGACGTATTGAGAGTTTCTTGGTGGCACAGAGGATAGTGCAGTTATAACTTACGTGATGCCTATACCTCAAATAAAATATAATTGCCTACGTATCTCTAAAATATTACTTCGAATTGCCTGAAATATGATATTTATCATTGTTAAACTTGGTATTTTGCCTCCTTGATCTCTACAATACTGCTTTGTCTGCATTTTACTTAAACCGCTGTACAAGGGGCAATAATACTTATAAACTTCCATATAACACACTTACAACATAAACATAACACAGCCTTTCTCACAAATAATTACCATTTTACCATAGACAAATCATCCTCTGTGGTATGTTATAGTGTCATTCATATTTATTTCATTCTCTCACAACATGAAAATTCTCTGTCATCCATCTTGTCTGTCTTGTCTTGATCATACTCATCTCTTTATTCATAATAGTCGATCTGCCTATGTTTCTCTCTGTCTTTCGTAGAGTAATAACTTGTCTCAAATATATATTTATATTAATAATCATTATATTGGTATTGTGTATATTCCATTGAATGTATTACAAATATATGCTGATTTATCCATCATGAAGAATAGGATTGTAACAAGATGATCAGAAAACGTATTTAGATTGATATTGATGTTTCCAGAAGTATCATCCTCTCGGGACAGATAAACGTTAGATCTTTGAAAATGAATCACAGAGGATACGAGTGAAATAAAGTAGTAAACTGTATTTGCTTTGGAGACATATCTCTGTGGCTCACGACCTAATAGCTCGATCAAAACTAATTTTTTGGTGCTACTAATCTAATAACACATGAAAAGAGTCCACGATTGCATTTTATATAGCACCTAAAAATAAAGGAAAGTTAGGCCCTGCTCGCTTGGTGACGTCATGATCGGGTCA
Source organism: Vandiemenella viatica (assembly GCA_031002005.1). Classification (NCBI taxonomy): domain Eukaryota; kingdom Metazoa; phylum Arthropoda; class Insecta; order Orthoptera; family Morabidae; genus Vandiemenella; species Vandiemenella viatica. The sequence goes on from JARYHS010006245.1 coordinate 968, forward strand.
CTTCTATGCCCTAATATGGTCGATTCCGTCTGGTTTTTAATAATCCAATTACTGGCTTCCAATCTGGCTGAAGTGAGGCCTTGGTCATGATTTAATAACATTATTACTAAGCCTAATCTCAATCATCTCCTTCATGACACTGTCCCGAAAGTTATTTGCATAACATAGGCGTGTCGTATTGTCGAAGCATGGCTCGTGTCCGTTGTTAATGGCGTGTTTGGTAAGGCATATTTTTCTATTTGTCCACGTTTTAAAACGTTTGATGTGCTCCTGCGTCTTTCATCAATCGTCCTTAAGGTTTGCCCTAATAAGAAGTGTCGCATTCACATGGAATTTTGTACACTCCAGGAAGCCCGGAGATTGAGAGTATCGTTCGGAGTTCGCAACAGCTGTCCAATTTTGGTGGAGGTTGAAAAATCGAACGGATGCCCTGTTTGTTCAGCATCCTTGCTATTTATGATGTTACTGCTCCACAGAAAGATAGAAAGGCACGCGGCTTGTCTTGATCTCTGTCATCTCTCTTGGTTCTGTTGTTTCTTCCGATGGTTGCACGTCGGATTTCCTAGTGCAAATCATTTGCACGAAATACGTGTTCCAGGTGTTGCAGTTCCTCCTTTAAATGTTCATTGTCGGACACCACCTTGCCCTATGGACAAGACTATTGAGCACTCCCAGTTTCTGAGAAGGATGGTGAAAACTTTGAGCATAAGATAGCGATCGGTGTGTGTTAGGTTTTCTGTAAACGTTATGCCCTAACCTTCCATTTGGCTTCCGACGCACCAGAACATCTAAAAACGGAAGTGATCCATCCCTTTCAATTTCTAACGGAATTTGATATTCGGATGAATCCCATTGAGATGGTTCACAAATTCATTTAATGCCGGGATTCCATGAGACCACACGAGAAATGCTTATGGTTTTACGCCTAGTTGATCTCGACGTCGAGGTCATCAGAGGTGGAGGAGAGGGTAGGAGAGGTTAGGAGAGGTAGTGGCGCACAATTCACTAATCACCAGCTTGTGCGCCAGCTTCTCTGCCGAGCGTACGGAGTGAGGGCATACGGCACTGTTGCTGGTATTTCGTCCGTCCGATGGGGAGTAAAGCCTGGTGGTCCCCTTGATATCTTTCGGAAGTGTAGACTTGATAGGGGCAGCATCTGGTTTCACCATGACCCTTTTTCATCTCTTATTTCATACAACACAAACAGCAGCCTATACTCAACACACATACCACCACGGTCACATACGTGCGTATATTTGGGAAGGCGAATGCGAAACCACCCCAATTCACCCTCCCATGAGAGTTCCTATGTGAAGCGTACATCCTACATAGTAACCGCCAATCCCCGGAGTGGGACATGGCATCGTGAGAAGAAGATACCTTATACTGGAAAACATGGAGAACTCTGAACCGCATTATAATGGCAGATCTATTAGAATCAATCCGATTGAGATGGGATCTTAACAGAGGGGCCGATGACAAATGCAATATTAGAGCCACACAGGACATGGCGCATTACTGCTCTGTCCTCTAAGTCTATTAACTGCACGATTTATTGCCGATTAAAGCAGGAAGTTGTAAGACTACTTGCCTTTCTTGTGGTTGACCTGATACTTACTGTAGACCGAACTTCGTGCTTGCTAAAGTTTTAATTACTAACATACAGCACCAGAAGCCGGATAAATGAGTTCGTAGTCGCCGCCGGTCGCCAGACAGGGTCCAAACCAGTCCGATAAAAGTGTGAGGATAACTAACTAAGAGAAATCTTCAAAAGTAATGAAAATCTGTTTCCACACATTTATTTGAATAAAGTACACATCGAACCAGTTGGCCACTATCAGAATTTAGATGATAAGGCTATTGAAACTTCGTAATCCGTCGATTGCAAGATTCTTAGAAACAAAAGGAAAGTTTTTTAATCCAAATCAGTCCACACTATATTACTTTCGATGCCACACTTCACTGTTCTGGTAACTCAACCCACTGTTCAAATCAATTTAAAACATACGTCGCAATGGTTAAACAAGTTCATTCTTCTTCTTACTTCTTGCTACACCCGCACAGTTAGTATAGCGTCTCACATTACGCGACGCGAGCCGTTCGCTACAAAACCTCGATAACGACTGACTTTAAACAATGTAATCATGCGCTCACTTCGGCGCTACTTGCGGGTCGGCGGAATGCTACTGTTATGTTACATTCCCCAACTACCAATTTGTGATAATTGTTCAGGTTTTTTTTTTTTCAAAAGAAACTGAAGAATTATCATTACAATAAAAAAGAAAATTTACAATACCAAGTTTCAGACTCTCAAGTGTGGCCAACCTACTAACATAAGATACACAAAGCCATTTAACATATTTAAATTAAAAAAAAAAAACAGGCACACAAACAACATCAAGAAAACATATACAGAAAAAAATACACGAAGGAACCACATGAAATTGTCATAGTTTTCGTGGTCACAGTTCTCAAATAGACTGTCAACTCTCACAAAAATAAAACTGAAAAGAAAGAACATATATACACCATGACAAAAAAATATTTCCGCTTCTACCGTAGGCTCTATGGGTGGAGTCCTCGGTTGCGACACTGGTAGAGGTCATTAACCTCTATACGACTTTTGTCGAAGCACTTCACGCACTACACTGCACTACACAAAGCCTACTGTTGTTGCTGCAGCTGCTTTGGCATTTTTTCAGGCAGGGTACGAGAGTGGAAATGTGGATTTAGTTTATTGGCTTTAGCCGGAAAAAAAATTAAAGATTTGTTCGCCGCAGCGATGAGGTAATCGGCCTACGCCAAATAAAAATTAGAAAAAAAATAAGGATAAAGGGTGTCCCCTCCTTTTAGTCAGATAAGTCTTCTGGTAACATTTTGTAGGGTTTAAGGGAAGTAACATTGAAAGTACCCCTGATATTTTGACCAACAGGGTACACTAATAAATAGGAATTCTTCCTAGGGCAGCTAGCAATCCGATACGGGCCTTCATACAAATACTTAAACTTCCTAATTTCTTTGTTTACGCTAGAGGACTTATAATGAGTCTGCGCCAGTACCAGATCACCCGGCTTATAGTCGATTGCCTTCCCTCTTTGATCATGCCGCTTCTTCCTCCTCTGAGCTTTCTTCTTCATCTGCTGTTGTTGCGAACACTGTCCTTTTCGACCAATAATTGTGACAGCTGCACTTCTTCCTCACTAGGCTCATCATAGCATACAAACTCCTGCACCTCTCCTCTTGAAATGACTCTAACTTGAACCGCTTCCTTTCCTTCTTCACGAATTTTGGTTTCATAACTTATATTCACTCTTTTTCCTTCCGTAATAAATTGCAGACTATTCTCTTCCCAGTCCAGTTTAACCATTTTCTCGGCAAGCCAATCGACTCCCAGAATTAGATCAACGGTTAATTTAGGGATAACAAATGCTTTTATTTCAATCCTGTGTCCTCCAATCTCACCATCTACTCGAATTTGCTGGGTGATTCTTTTAATTTTACCCCCATTTGCTACCGTAACTGTCATTCCTTGTACCGAGTGTAAACATGCGTCAGGTTCATTCACAAGGATTTGAAATAGGCTTTCCGACACACAGGATATGTCCGCGCCAGAATCTATCAAGGCTTCTACTTGTCGTGATTTAAATTTCACCAAAACCGTAGGTGTACGGGCTTCTTTTCTCCTTAAAATTCCTTCTTCCAATAAATCTTCTCTCGGGTCGTTATTGTAGACTGAAAAGACTTGTGATTTTCGAGCCGTTAGATTCTCTTCATTATTCAAATCTGAGTAGCAAGTACTAGTAATGTCCGTTAATTGCTTGTCACTATATGGTAAATCTTCGTCCCGCCGCAACTTATCTTTACTCTTCCATTTTATTGACTTTCTGTCAATTCTTTTCTCTTCTTCATATATCTGTGACTGCTTCAGCTTCCCGACATCTTCTTTACAAGTTCCGTAGTCTGTTGGTATTGATCTTTCCTTTCCATAGCTCGCTTTAGTTGACAGAAATGTTCGCATTGTTCGTATACCGCGCCAGCGGCTACCGCGTGCTTCAAATTATTTTTGGCACAGGTACCAACACTGTTTACGCCTGGACTGTTACGCGTGTGTTGGCTGCCGTCGCGCTCGCCGGCTGCGCCGTCATGAAATACATAAGACTTCCGCACAACTTTAATCCCGTCCAGGCTTACCTCGCCTGTATCCATATTTTCCGAACCATCAATTCCTATTAACATCATCTCACCCTCGCGTAATTTTCTTTGTTCTCTCCAAATGTGTTCTTGAATTCTTTCGTTTTCAACTTCAAAAATGTCATCTTCGCCTTCTCCTCTGATCTCAGATTCTCCGACTTCTATTTCCTGATCAAATTTATTTTCATCTTCTACCTCATCCGCCTTCAATTCTTCACTTGTACTGGTTAATAAAATTTTCTCGTATCTTATCGGTTCTTCTTCAACTTCGTTATTAAATACTGTATCATATAGACATATTTCTGGTTGATCCTTTTTCCGCCTCAAGCCTATTTTTTCTTCTTTTACTAATACTATTTTCTCTGTATTCGGCCTCTTTTCTGCCTCCGCCGCTGGCGAAGCCTTCTCAGTGGCAGGCACTAGTTTAAATGTCTGGTATTGTCTTCTGAAACCACTGCTACCCTATGTTCTTCATTTTGCGGTCGGTAGTTATGATTCTGGAACCGCCTATGAGATTTTCCTTCCTCTATGTTTTCCTTTCGAACTCCGTCTTGCCGGCCTGAGTTTTCCGGTTCTTGCCGAAAATTTTTATTCCCTTCTCTTCGGTGGTTTTCCTGTCTGAATCCGTTATTTTGAAAATGATTAGTGTTATGTTGTCCCTGGTATCTTGTTCTGTACATTCTTTGCTCTTGTACATCTAATCTTCCCAGCATATCTACAGCATCCTTTATGGAGCGGATCTTGTGGCTAGTAAGTATTAGCTGTGTCTGTTCCGGTAACCTAGCCGCAATCATTCGTACATACTCTTCTTCACTATGAGGCTGGTCTAAGTATCGGCAAGATGCATAGCACCGCATGAAAAAATCGGTTTGCGATCCTCTTCTCGGGTCATAACGGTCACCGCACATTAATTCTGATTTTACGGCGATCTGCCGCTCTGCCGACCAGTAAAGATTCAAGAAATCTTCTTTGAACTGCTCGAAAGATGAAAATTCCTCCTCTAATTGCTCTGCCCACAGTCGGGGTCCTGCTCTTAAATGTTTTATTACCATATTAATTTTCTTCTCCTCACTAGCAGCCATAAAAGGTGGAAAATTTTCGAAATTTTTAATAAACTTTACAGGATGGATGCCATTTCGGTCCGAAAATTCTTCCCAATCAATCTTCTCGTCGTAGCATTGAACAGGAATTACGGTGCCCTTTCCGGTTTCTTTGTATTTACAGAATTCTTCTCTCACTACACCCGGCACTTGTTTTAATACTTCTTGCTTTATAATTAGCGGCGCATGTACCTTCATTCTCTCATCCACAAATACGGCGGTTGACACTTTTAATTTCTCCAACTTCTCATCCAGCTGTTCCACCTCCGCAGTTATCTCTTTCATCCCAAATTTCACTTCCGCATAGCCCTGTCGGGTACCTTCTTGCAATGTTTGGAACTGTCCTTCGATCGTCTTTATACGGTGGCAATGACTATCGCTTTTTTTCTTGTAACTGTGCATACTGTTCTTGCAAGGCGTCGGTTTCCTGGCGCAAACTATTAGTTTCACCCTTTAACTCTTGTTTTAAATCGGAAAAACTGGGTTGTCCTCCGCTCGCATATTACACAAAGCACGATACTCTTCCATATCCTTACGTAATTCTGCTATTTGGGATTTGTGTTCATTCAGAGACTTAGAATGTAACATTTCCGCGTCAGACTTTAGCTCAGCTTTTAGATTATCGAGCTTGGAATCAAAGGTTTGAGTACTTAACTTAAGATCTGAATCTAACTTTTCAAATTTATCATGGAGGATTTCAGTACTTGATTTGAGGTCCAAATTTAAGTTTGCAAATTTTGAACTTAGGGTTTCAGTATTTATACTAATATCTGACTTAAGGTCTGACTTTAGAGTTTCCAACTTGGAATTTAGTAACTCATTTATCACTCGGACCATTTCCGACATATCTACATTCGAGCTTCCCTCAGTTTCCGGCATGACTATTATTTTACACAGAAAACAAAATCACAAAACACGGCAAATTCGCTTCCCGCGAATCAGACAACCAAACCACAACAACGCCGTTACGAAGCGCCAGCTGCTGCAAGCTATCTAGCTAAGCATGCCATTTAAAGAAAAAGGAAACAAAAGGTTGCACTATAGGCATAACTACAGGTGGAATTTAAATAATTGCTTCTGTCATCCCTGATGACAAAGGAGAGTAAAATGTATTGTCGAGTTAGGAGAGAAAAATCTGGTCCGATTTTTCTTCCTCGATATTTCACAGAAAAAAAGGAAAATTATCAGAAAAAATTAGGAAAGGATTTAAGCCTTCAAAAATAGCCAAACAAGCAGCGCACAGCGCGTTCTTAGCTTTCGGAGACTCTGCACGACGATTCTTCTTTCTCCCGCCTTCGTCGTCTCGGCTGCCCAGCTCCGCGCCGAACAATGTAGAATGTCTTCCCCGCTGCTCCTTGACCAGCCGCGCTGCCTTCGTCGAGTGGGAGTTCTTCCGCACCTTTGGGTATTGTCGACACTCACTGTTTTGATTGTCGTCGTCTTGATATCACTAGTTTTCCTTTTCTTTCTTTTGTGTGTTTTCCTAGGATTTGAGAAAAATTATCTCTCCTCCTAGTACTGATTTCTACCACACAGTCCTGTCACCGTCGCCATGTAAGACTACTTGCCTTTCTTGGGGTTGACCTGATACTTACTGTAGACCGAACTTCGTGCTTGCTAAAGTTTTAATTACTAACATACCGCACCCGAAGTTGGATAAATGAGTTCGTAGTCGCCGCCGGTCGCCAGACAGGGTCCAAACCAGTCCGATAAAAGTGTGAGGATAACTAACTAAGAGAAATCTTCAAAAGTATGAAAATCTGTTCTCCACACATTTATCGAACCAGTTTGGCCACTATCAGAATTTAGATGATAAGGCTATTGAAACTTCGTAATCCGTCGATTGCAAGATTCTTAGAAACAAAAGGAAAGTTTTTTTTTTAATCCAAATCAGTCCACACTATATTACTTTCGATGCCACACTTCACTGTTCTGGTAACTCAACCCACTGTTCAAATCAATTTAAAACATACGTCGCAATGGTTAAACAAGTTCATTCTTCTTCTTACTTCTTGCTACACCCGCACAGTTAGTATAGCGTCTCACATTCCGCGACGCGAGCCGTTCGCTACCATACCTCGATAACGACTGACTTTCAACAATGTAATCATGCGCTCACTTCGGCGCTACTTGCGGGTCGGCGGAATGCTACTGTTATGTTACAAACCGTAGAAATTACTACAATTATAACCTAGTGTTCACTGAAATTAAACAGCTACAACAGTAGTAATAAGAGACTTATATTATCCCGGAAGCAAAATTATACAACTCATAGCAGCAGCAAGCAAATATCTAAAACAGAATGTGGGCAGGACAACGTTTAATGGCAGTCTAGTTTGAGCCAGAAGGAAATAGAAAAGATGAAACATAAAAAAGAATAAAATCCTATTAAAAGAGTATTAAAAATAAATGGACACGTAGGCCTACAAAATGAAAATTTTCTAAAAATAGTGGATGGAGACAACAAATTAATTAGGAAGCTTTAAAAAATAGAAGACATAAATATTTGTTTTACTTCCTACCAGAATGTGCGGTTAACTTATTTGTTTTCTTTTTGGTTCGACGCATGGTCACTGCACCGGGAAGAGATTAATGACAAAGATTTTTTTATGGCTTTACGCTTCGTCGACATTGAAATCACTAGAGGCGGGGAAAGATGGGGGACAGGGAACGGGAAAGCTTTTTACAGGAACAATTCCAGTATTCACCTGGAGTAATTTGGAGAAACCATGGAAAACCCAAATTTAGATGCCTGGACGGCGATTCGAACCTGCGATATTTTGAAAGCAACCGCTCACCCAACCAGCTCGATAATGATAAAAAGGTCAGCCATGGCGTTTATGAAGGAGCCATCTTCAGTCAGATCGGAGTGATTTCAGAAAACATTGGAAAATCGAAATCTGGATGACCGAATGACAAAATCGAACTTTTGTCGCCCTCAGTGAATATCCGAAGGAGGCTTGGTCGATCTTGGTATATCAGGAAAATATAAGAACATTAGACGAAGGTATAATTTGGAGTATATGAACACGATATTGAGGATCTGGGGTAATTAAGATTTAATTGAAGTTGAAGCGATAAAATGCGCTCTGGGAGGGTTCTTTCCAAAGAGACAAGAGGTTTTAACAACCACATATTGTTAGGATTTGGTTTTAATCCATACTGAAACAAAATGTAATCTAAATTCTTTCAGTTTAAGCATTGTTGCTGAAGGAAAGGAAATTAGCTCGGACATTGAATTCTTTGTTCCCTCGTGCTGTTCGGGATTGGAATGCACGGAGTAGAGATTAATTTTAGTGTAAAGCACCCTGTGCCACCCATAGTTTTGTGAATTGCAGAGTATATATGTAGATATTTAGTACGTCATAAGAATCCAAAATACAATAACCAATCCAGGAACTTTTAGGCCGCGGTCACAGGTGACGTACCTCGCAGAAAACTACGAAACGTAGAATTTCACGAAAATTTGGTGACTACCACACACTATCAGAGATGACAGAACACTGATACACAAGATAATAAACATGAAAGTGAATCGACATTGGACATAGTTAAAGTCTCAAGATCCCATGAAATACTAATATCAAAATCTTGGGGGATTACTTCACGTTTTTAATTCCACGCAACTACAACATTGTTGCTGCTGCCACTGCACCTTCAAATTCGCACCCCACCGTTAACTTTATGTTACAGTCAGTATTAGCGGGACTTGCGAGCGTGTGACGTACATTATATAACAGCGTCACACGTTTAGGTTCTCTCCTCTACAGAGAAACGCTCTGTTCGGAGACGCTCTGTTTGCGCTCTCACTGACCGACACTAGAGTTACTCCTTGAAGCGCATTATCTGCCTGTTTACAGCAGCTGTTAACACAGAAAGAGTCGCCAAGTGTCGCAGAGATTTGAGCGATGTCGAAAAGCCGATTCGCTTTCCCGGACTGAGGTCGGATTGGTTAGCGGACTGGTAGCAATAAATTCGAACGCAAATGTTTGAGCTGCTCCATCAGGTAACAAATAGAACCTCTAGCTCAAGAAACTATCAAAAACTATGGTTTCTCTTAAGAACAACTAAAAACGTTCGTGGAGAATTAAGATTTCTGTGTTGACGCTTGCAGCAGCGGACAGAACAATTAATTTACCTGTTATTAATTTAGCCGAATTCTAGGTTAAAGCATCACAGTTAGAACTTTAAAAACAGTGTCGCTTAGTATTATTCCATTGAACCTATTTTAGATCCTGTTTTAGCTGATGTTTGAACGGTGTAGTGGTAAAAACAAACAAGACTAAATACTTTGAAAGAACGGAACGTTAGATCATCATAAAAGCAAGGCAATTGTGAATTACGACGAAGAACTGGTTGAAACTACATGACTCAATTCTCCTACGGAAGATGAAGATTTATTCTGTTTAATTCTGATTTAATTGCTTTTTAATTCGAATTAATTTACGATAGACCCGACTGAATGCAATAAGAGAGAACGAGAAATCATTTTCAGCGTAGCAGCAAACTCAAGTACACGAAGGTGTAGTGACTATTTCACGATCCTCTATACCTGTTTATTAATGATTATTTGTTTTAAAAAGGAAATAGAAATGAAAGATCTCTCAATTGGTGGTTAGATAGAGGGAAGAAGATCTGCTTCGATGAAAAGCATGATTATTACAAAGATTCTACTTTCATACCGAAGTATTGATTATTTGTTTAAGAATTGGATCCTTGTTATATTAATAACCTCCTTTAACAAGGCATAGTTCATTTTCATAAAGCAAGAAGCAAGTTTTTTTTGGCCATCAGTCTCTCGACTGCTTTAATACAATCCTCCATCTCTTACTATCTTGCGCTAACCTCTTCATCTCAACATACAGTACTCAGTTATCTGCTTAGCGTATTCTAATCTCTGTCTTCCTTTACATTTCTTACCTTAGATTGTTCCCTTCACTGACAGATTAACCAAATGTCTCTTCTTTCTGTAGGACTCTTCCAGACTTCTTCACCCATATTTCTAAAACTCGTTCATTTAGTATTTCATCTGTCCATTTCTTAACAACTGCTACGAGATAAAAAAAAATATAGACCAACATCACACTCATATTTCAAAACAGGGGACTTCATACTCAGCGGCAAATGTGATGTAATGATATCGGCAACATTAGCTAACATACTGCAAGACTATAAATTAAAGTGAAGTTATTTCATTAATTGTACTTTCTTTTTCCAACAAATAACCTGATGATACTACTTTGGAGCACTACGATCTCCATATGACGGAGGCATTCAGTTACCTGACGGCTACTGCAGAAGAGGAACGAGATCTGCCACAGCCTACAATACGAAGCAATCTATACACTGTATACTGATAAAATGTGGAAACGTAAGATATTGAAGAACAAATCGTGAAATTAATCAGCATGCCTCCAAATGTAGTGAGGTAAAAATTTAACCTGTGTACTTGCCTAAAATTACTTCTGGTGGACAGTAATCCCTATAAAAAAAATACTAAATGAGAGTAGGGTAGTATTTTATGCTACACTCATCTTCGTCCAACAACCACATCAAACAACAAGCATGAAGTTATTTAACAAAATGAAGTTTCCAGTTGTAATGTTTTTCACTGTAAGTTATCCTGACTGTCGGTAAATTTTCCTATATGTGTTGAACGACTCAAGTGCCACGACAGTCACAGCTGTGCTATCGCTGGCTGCAAATGTTGACCGAGCAGCGATAAAACTGTTAAAAGTGGCCTGGAAACACGATTCGAGTCTGCCACGGCTACAGAACGGGACCGAAATTCCTAAGAAAGCAGTCGGTTTTTTTTTGGTGCATAACGGAACTGATCGCACCAACCAAGTGATCGTCTGAAATGACTTTTCCATTAGGCGATATCATCAACTGGGTCTCTAAAAAACAACCTCGGCCCAAGTGACCTTTGGCAGCCAAGGGGCACACAGTCACAAACAATGTTGGCCACTCTGTGCAGCAAACAAGCTGTGAGGTCCAACTAATTGTTAAAAAACAAAGAAAACAACAGATTTTTTTAAATTGCTAGTACTGGCGACTATGTTAACGTTCATACAGCACAATTTCTCCAAAAAAAAAAAAATGATGTAAAACGTTTGGTATTTACCAATCAAGAAAACATCCTCTTCGGACAAAATCTAGAAAATAACGTTGTAATTCCTACTACACAGCAAAGATAAGCGTACGCAGTGTGACTTAAAAGTAGGTTGTAAGGTATTGTGATATAAGAAAAATGATAATGCAATTAAAATAAAATTCAGTTAATAATCTGAAAAAAAAAACCCAGTAGAGCAACATAAAACACAATACAGAAAAAAATGTGTGTGTAATTCCATTTGCAGGGATGGTCTCGATAAATCTCGGATGAGGTATTACAAATATCAATATCAAGTTTTAATCACTTTGTATTTCACTACATTAAGAGATGGACCAAAGATGCTGTCAGCAGTATACAAAATATGAAACTGTGTGAAAATTATCTCATCACCGCTCTACATAAAACAATTATTAGTATGTTTTTACGGTTATAAATCTTTATATCATTTGAACATGGAACGTACAGAATAAACTATGGATGGGGCCAAGGTAAATAAAATTTTTATTCGTATGACGTATGGAAACAAAACAGTAGTTTCCACCTTTACTCTGCGGAAAAAGAAAATAACAGAATTATTAAAAAAGAGAAAGTTGAGTATGTTTCAGAAAGAGGCAGATAAGGAAAGAATTTCTTGCGCAAAACTAATGAAAGAGCATGGCAGTCCATACTGAGAGAATTTTTTTTTAGTATGTTACATGCAAACAAGGGTATCTATGTCAATGAAGTGACGGACTGGAAAACGTCTGACGATATATATACATGTATATCTGCGATAACTGTCAGGCACTTTAGTAACTTCATCTGACTCATGTGCCGGATGACCTTGAAGCAAACTTAGCCGAAAAAAACATGTTGGAACTGAGGTTGTTATGCGTATGGTGTCAAGCTCTCGACTATATGTCAACTACAAAATTTCTTTTTATTAAAAAAAAAATAAACCACTTCCTTCGACTGCAACTGATGTTTGAGTGAAAAAAAAAAAAAAAACGAGAGGCATTTGTTGTAATTGCTTATCAGACCTTAACCACTATTGTTTGTAACACTATAAAATTATTCAGTACTATGATAAACATTATTCCAAAGAAGAATTGGAATGCATTTTACAAGTTACAGTAGACCATCTCTTAATTACAAAATAAATTATTGCACAAGTCTTAGCTGAGAAGAAACGAAAACTTGGAAGTATAAAAACGTCTTCCTTGGCATAACGTTTTCTGAATTCTATTGAAAACTGAGTTGGAAGACAATTATTGGTCATATTCGAGGTCACTCTGATACGCTTTTCAGACAGACTTCATACACGATTGTGAAACAGTTAAAAAAAGTCAATGGTTGATCGGTGCGTTCCATAGAATTATTTTATAATTTAACTCTGACGGAACGCACGTCCTGCGGAAATTTTCCTGTGCATACACGTTTCTCTCCTTTCTTGTACTCGCCTACTTTTTCCCTCTACTAAGGTTAATTTTAATTTGTTTCAGTGTCTTTGGTAAATTATTCATAATTTCTCTTTGTAATTTATTCCAATTCCTGACCTCTTAACTACGAAAGAAAATTTTCATACACCCTTATGCGTGAAATCGAGTGCCAGCTTGTGGTCATCATAAAGTGTTAAACGTCGGAGTCACAACGGTAAAAACCTGTTGTTCTGTACTACTATGAGAACGAAAGTTAGAATCTCACGTATTAGAACAAGACGGGGACTAGAATCAGAACGTGTGGATCCTGAAAGGGGCCATCAGTTACCTGCAGACTAGTTCCCACATGCGAGACGAGAAAAGTTTCTTTTCCTTTCTTTCATTTTAAATAACAGGAGTGCCAGAAATGACCTGAGACAACCCAGGCAGTAGTGCGCCAGGTACCGCTCTCAGGTGGTGTCTGGTGAATAGAACACTTACCATGTGTAGAACTCAGCGTGGTCTGGGACGTCCGCGCGTAGGTTTCTGCGGTGCTTCTCGTCAGGTCACAACCACCATTCAAATAAGGTCGCTCCGACTATTTAATATAAGGCAAGCGGCAGCCAGCTACTGGTGACCGCCACCGCACTCTTAGCAGAAAAACACTTTGCTTCACCACAATCACTCGCCACGAGAAAAACTAATCACTTTTCTGTTTGCTACTGGGTCGGCACCACAGCGGGTATCCTCCCGCACGAGTGTACAGCGCGCGCAAAAATCGGCAGCGTGCGTGCGCGCGGGCGGGCAGAGGCGAAACTCGTTTCCCTCGGCTAAGAAAGTCTCCTCGACCTGACCGCCGCTTCGGCGAATTGTTTGTTGCGCGCACAGCGCCGAAGACGGATCCAACCGGCGGTGCTAGCGCTGCCTGGCGACTAACTGTTGCTCTTCACAGACGTAAACACACTTACGCGCGCGCGCACACACGCACACACACATACACACACTCGGATCCTCCCTCCTGACACGACGAGACAACTTTTCCGTGCCCGCTTCGGCAAACTTCGGGTCATGCTCTAACCAGCTGGGCGCCGCGCCAGCGCCCCGAGCGGAGAATTCACGGACCACGTGGCCGCGTGCTTTTGCCAGCGCCATCTAACGTCGGCAGCTGCAACTGCTTACGGCACCCGCGTGGTTCATATTTTGTTTTCCCCAGTCAGCTAGTATCACACGTCCAGTGCTGCCAGACACTTGGCTTTGAGTATCCGTAGATGGCCGCTAAAATTTGCGTAGATTGGATTCAAAAATCCGGAGACTCCCTAACTGAAACATTGAAACAATAATTATCGAAGAGAGAGTCAAAATTAAGAATACTTCTTATTTTCAGGTCTTTAAAATTACAAAAATAATATTCTACATTGAAAGTAAGAAATATCTCTGAACATATTTTATATATCGTCACTTTTATCACCGCTGCTTCTGACCTATTATCTCTCTTTTTTTTTGTTGTTGACATTAAATTTAGCACATCTTTTGTAATAGGAAATGTTAAAAAAAAAAAATACTGAGAGTTCTTTAATTCTCGGATATTGGTTAAGCCTTCTCGGAAGCCACGTCTGTGTCTGGCATGTCACCGTGCATAAAGATTGCGCCGGTAGTTTTGAATTAGTCTGTTAAGATCTATAAAATCTGTAACTAATCGAAAAATGAGTTTTATTTCAATCGTTGCTTCACACGAGCGGTTGCAAGGAAACGATTCACACTTATTAACAATTCTGTAATGCATTAGAACTATACGCTCAAAGTTTAACAAAACACAAATGTAAGGAAAAATCAACAAATAATAAAAAGTATCAAAAATCAGTAGATATTTAACAAAATCCGAAAATCCTAACTTTTCATAAAAATCCGTAGATCTACGTATAAATCCGTAGAAATGGCAGCGCTGCACACGTCAGTGATCAGTGAAGCGAAGATTACTTTTGTTTTAACTGAATAAATCTTCCTTTGGTGTGTCAGAATGAAAAAATCTTTCTTTACAATTATAACGGAAACTTGTGACAGAAGTAACGCGCCGAACAACCAAAGATTTTTCGCTATAGAGCGAGCTGTAGGTATGTATATATATGTACATATAAACTTGTCTCTAAAATGTCAATTTGAATTATGTTAAACCTCAAATCTGAATCATGTAAATCCCTCGTGTAAATCATGTAACATGTAAAATATTATATATATGTAAATTAAGTTAAGAGAAAACGTCAGAATAACTGTAACAGGAAATTTTTTTTATGTGGGCTGGTGAAATGGTCTTACGACCAAAAACCAAATAAAAAAAAATATATATATAAAAAAATAGTGCATCAGTACACCATTCCGTCTACAGGAGAGTCAACTTAGTGCACAGTTAAAATGGCTACTTTCACTGGTGCGGAGCGTGCTCTCTGTGTGTATTGGTTTCATGAAACGACCCCTGTAACAACTGTAATAATTTCGCACGAATACGCAGAGCAGAGTTACTTTGGTTTAGACGGGTTGTGGTCGGTGATTGGCCGTGAAGAGCCAATCACATGGCCACCCCGCTCCCCAGACTTACACCACTGGTTTCTTTCTATGAGGTTTCATTAAAAAGCGTGTGTATGTTCCTCCCCTACCAAACAATTTGGCCCACCTGAAAAATCAATTCTACGCTGCCGTTGCACAGGTTACACCCAATTTGCTGCAACGAGTGTGGGAAGAAATTGAATACCGTTGGGATGTTTACCGCATGACAAATGGTAGTCACATCGAACGGAAATGACACTTGACACTTTTATGTGAAACTTTAGGTTCTTAGCAACAAAATGACACAACTACCGATTCTGTAAGTTATCTCAATAAATTTCATTTCAAAGTTGTAAAGTCCTTTTTGATTCACCCTGTATTTTCCTACATGTTTCACCATTTCATCTTTTTTAATCTTAAATTCTTTGAGTGCAATATAACCACCCATATACTTTCACTCTTCAAGAATTTTAATTTATCTGCAGTCATCTGCGAAGTTAAAACATCTCTTATGTTATGAATGTAGGATTGTTATTAATGCAATGACTATGAAATGTGAATTTCGGGGAAAACACTTTCTAAAATAAGCATTACGAAATGAATTAAATGTTTTCCTAATTTACTGAGAAATCACTTTTAGTAAATGAATCAGGATTCACAAATTATGGATCCACTTTTAGGTGAAAAAATTATTGATTTTGCTGCTTTTATGTTTGAAAGTAACTGTTGACCAGCGCTTCAGGTAGCTACACCGGGAATAAGTTTTCCATTAATCATCTTTTGATGTCAAGAATAATCCTCTTCAAGACGTAATTAAAATAATCTGATTTAATTTTCAGAACAAAGCCTTTTAAAGGGCTATAAATAATTAATTGTTCTCAGTGCAGTCGTATCAACTTCACGAACAAAGGAACCGTAATATAAATGCCCTACAATACATAAAACGAATAACTAATATAAGAAATTACTTTCGTGTATTACAGCAATGCATACTGTATTCAAAATCACACTTCGATTCATGTGTTCCAGAAGGATATTTTTTATTCGGAAAAAATTAAAAGAAATCTTGTGAAAAATGCTTCCTTACAACGCCTCGCATTCGGGAGGACGGCGGTTCGAATCTCCGTCCGGGCATCCAGATTTGGGTTTTCCACGGTTTCCCAAATCACTCCAGGCAAATGCCGGGATGCTTCCTTCAAAAGGCCATGGCCAAAAGAAACGATCTTCTGGTTGATAAAATTGCTATTATAAGCAGGATTTTTCAATTAGAAAACACAGCACTTTTAGTTAATAAGAGTATATCATTCACGGAGCATTTTTGTGGTAGTACATATAAGACAAGGCCGTAAAGTTAAACCGTTCTGGACTCGGGAGGACGGCGGTTCGAATCCCCGTCCGGGCATCAAGATTTGGGTTTTCCATGGTTTCCCATTCACTCCAGGCAAATGCCGGGATGTTTCATTCAAAAGGCCATGGCCGAATTCCTTCAAGTTAATTATCCCAGTTCTATCCCGTCATATACTACGAGAGCGACGGGTACCACTGCTTCTTTGGCCTGCATGTTCGCCTGACATGTTACCCATGCAACATGTCTGGGATATGGTCGGTAGAAAAAATTGTTCGTTATGTTTCTCCTACAACCATTGTCGATGCTTGTGAACAAGCCTGGCAGTGTGTTCCCCAGCAGGATATCAATTCTTTCTTTGATTTTTTTCCACGACGTCTATAGGATTTAATCGTAGCACTTGGGGGACTGAATTCTCACGGATGAAAGTGGATGTACAGTTCTGTAATTCTAACCATTTGTGTCTTATCACACCTCTAATCTGTATAGGGTTTACTGTAATCTCATTTATCCTACCTCTATAAATGGGCGTCAGATAGAGTAACTATCGTATGTATAAAACCGTTGTTACGTCCGTAAAAATAAGCACGTGGTGCAAACTTTATTACTTGCGGTATAACACATTTCCACATTATAAACCGAGCGTGGTGGGTGAGCGGTAACGCTGTGGCCTCGCATTCAGGAGGACGCAAGTTCTAATTCCCGTCCGGGCATCCATTAAATTTTCCTTGGTTTCCCCCAAATTACTCCAGGTGAATGCCGAAATGCTTCCTTTAAAAGGCCCATGGCAGAATTCCTTCCTGTTACTTGTTTACAATCCCGTACCGCCTCTAATGACTTCGACGTAGACACAAGGCGCAAAAGACATAAGCAAAATAATAATAATAATAATTATAACGGAATGACCAAAGTGGGTCATCCTGTACAGATTTAATTGTTAATATACGTGCAATGGACAAAGTGATGGAAAGAATTTGCTTGTGTTAAGTTTCGTGACTATAGTCAGCCGAACTGGGAGATAGACGCTCGGGTAGTCCGGTAGCGGAGTCTCTATCTAGCCGACGCCAGGTAACGGTTGGGTAGTTTTGGGTAGGAAAATAGACTGCCATTTGTTTTGGCAGAGTTGGACCTAATCCCCTCGAGAACGTCACCGCATGCTGGACTGACCGGTTCGTTGTCTGTCAACCATCTCGAAGAATTCCTGACGCTTACCAGCCAAAGGTTTCCGAGAGGTCGATTTCTTACGAACCACCGAAAGACAACTCCAGCCAACGGAATCGCAATTTGAGAAAGAGACTTCCTTAAAGAAACTATCTCCGATGTAAGAACCTCCGCCTGTTACTAATTTCAGTGAATTTTGCCCGCCATGTCTCGAATACGCCAGAGAGACCTGAAGCAAAAATAGTGGGGAGCGAGGAGAAAGCCAAGCGAAGAAAGATGATAAGACTACTCGGTGCCAGGACTTCCTTCTGGGAAGAAAGCCTTGGGAGACACTGAAATCTGCTTCCAAAGTGTGAGAGCATTAGTGTTCTTGCAGAGCGGAGGCCGTACGTCAGAAAGACCGTATGAGTCGATCTCACAGTATACAGATGAGTTCAAGTCAAAGATGACTTGAGTTTAAGGTGAGCAAGTGCCACACTATTATCGCCGAAGCAAATGCAGCCACCACGATTCACAGTAATCGTTACTACGAACAGAACAGTGTGTATAGTGTCGAATCATTGAGACTGCGCTAGTAACACTCATGTCAGGAAAGCCTGAACGATTGAGAGTTTCGCCTCCGATAAAATAATGAGCTATGTTTTGCTTAAAAAGCTGACAACAATTTCTTTTTTGTTGAAAGACGAACTAATTTTGATGTAAATTCAATAAAAATATTTGGTGGGTGATGTAAAACCACCCTGGCGCCTGACATTTCACGCTAATGTAACTTGTTTAGCATAGCATCAAGTCATTTTAAAAGCAAAGATCGTTCTCTGTTTGTTGAAAATAAAAGGACATCAATCATTTTGAAGAATCTTTGTCACTTTCTGTAAAATTCCAATACGGTCATTTATTCATTAATGTTCTGTGTTTTATTAGATAATCTTATTTGTTGGCTGATGTAAGACGCGGCAGTGACATTTTATTCAATGTATTCATAGCCCGTCTGTATGCAATAAGAGAACAAAATAGATGTCAGGTATTGGCAATTTTAAATAATTTTAAAATATGCAAAATAACATATTAATCGATTCCCTAATCAGTGAAGATAGTAAAAGGGGGGGGGTCAGTTTGGTGATTTATTCAAAGTATTCAAATAGCGATCAAAATTAATAAAACAAAAAATAAAAAATTAGACTACCAAATCCCCGTTTACATAAACTGAGCAAGCAGGCACTGAAAGATCCCACCCCGTTTTGGTTTGAATAGAAAATCTTCTGAACTTACCTTAAGTATCAAAGTGGTCACTGACTGACCCGAGCTCTTCGAAATTCATTCCCAAACCGTGGAAATACAGTATTACCTAAGCTAGCGTAATGCATAACTCCAGTCTTGTTCAGACTCTTCGAACACGTAGGGAAACAGAGTCTTTGGTTGTCTTCCGTTGTTTGTCCATCTATCAGATGTCTCCAGCCCATAAACGTTATAAATTGCAGGATTGAAATTTAAAATTACGTTTCGCTGACTCAAAAGTGAATATAGTGTTTAAAGGGTTAAAACAAGTAAAAAAAAGTAATGCAATTCACATCAATCGATCAAAACTATGTTTCAATCGTACTACTCTTTTATCGACTCATCATATTACATCGGCATCGTTCTGGCATCGCATTCGGGAGGACGCAGGTTCGAATCCCCGTCCGGGCATCCAGATTTGGGTTTTCTACGGTTTTTCCAAATCAGTCCAGGCGAATGACGGGATGCTTGCTCGAAAAATGCCATCACCGAATTCCTTCCTGTTCCTTGCCCCCGGTCCTTTCCCGCCTCTAATGACGTCGACGAGGCTAAAACAGTAAAAAAAATATCGAAAGACTAGCTGACCCGGTCACGCGTTGCTGTGACTTAGTAATTATAGTATGTTGGATTAATATTATTCTAAACTTCCTCAAGTAGTCAAATTAATATTCACTAATAAAGACAAAAACATTGTAGTCGATTTGGAAATTCAAATGTAATTGGTAAAGAGTTACGGAGAGTTGAAATTAAGGACAAACGATCATAAAAAATTTAATTTACATTTCATTACAAATTACTTAATTGAAATTATATAAAAATTGATATTTATAAAATAAATAAATAATTATTTTTATTTATTTATATAAACTGAAATTTCAGTTATATCTTCAGTCATACTGTTTTTATATTTTTCCCACAAACTCGAAGATTGTGTTGGATAACATGTCAAAATAATTGCAAACAGTTTGACGAATACTATTCGGCGTGGCTGTCAACGCTGCATCAGCAAGTGTCAGGTCCCAATAATTGTCGTCTACCAGCAGCTGCAACTCGCGACATGCATCTTGACATGTATTGAACACTCGACCATTAACTGTTCGTAAACATTCGAAAGAAGCTGGTCCGGGAACATTCACCAATAACAAACGCTGAAAGAAACATTCACGTTGTTTTGGATGCACTGTGTAAAGTCTTTGCTTTGAATATGCCTGCGATCGAAGGATGTGGTTCTCCTTGTTTACGTGGCTACCATTTTTTACCTAATTTGTTCCATGAAAAATAGCTTGGAACATCGGTATATAATAATGTTTTTGCGAATTGGCGGAACACATCAGATTTTTGACACAATGTGAAAAATTCAGTTTGTGGTTTGTCGTTTTTGGTGGCTCAAGTATTCTTTGGAAAATATTTTCTTCGGTGAAATATACACGTTGACCGTTTTCAAGATGTATTGCAAGATGCTGGATGGAAGGGTCTCTTTCATGGATGCGAAAACTAAAAATATGCCAGATAGCTTCGTTGCTGCTGATGTATCTACCTATTTGGTATCGTGTTATTTCGTCATTTTTATTTACATTTTGAATACGGCCAAATCACTGCCTTTATTAACATATTTGCAAACGTACTTAATGGATTTTACAGAACTGCAAAACTCGACATATGAGCCTTATACGTTTTTGAAAGCAATGGTGAGTATGGTACCACCACTGATTGTCAATTTCAACTTGGTTTCTAGAATTTGACATTCGCATTGTAAATGTTTGGCCACCATTCTCAGCGTTTCTGCGAGCGCAACGGAAACCATCGATATCCGTAATAGTATCATTCGTATATTCCTTTGGAAAACGCTTCTACATTTTCCACCTTCCATGCATGGCGATGTCATTTAAAAGCAC